>JAHMML010000038.1:936981-1042456 GCA_020341155.1 Eciton burchellii
AGGGATACAAGAAGCCATGATAGCAAAAGATAAAGGAGCGAAGGGAGATAAGAGTGAGTGCCAACAGCGAGAGAGAGAGAGAGAGAGAGAGAGAGAGAGAGAGAGAGAGAGAGAGAGAGAGAGAGAGAGATTGGACGGACAGAACATGTGTAATGATATGTAGAACAGTTAAGAATGAACGAGTGAAGATACAAAGGTTAATCAATTAAAATAAAGTTAATAAGTTCAAGTAGATGCAACCAATTATTGATCCAAGCAGATCAACAAATTATTCATTCATTCATTCATGATTCATTCATAATATGTTATCATTTTTTATAGTATTGGATCTAATGCCCATCTAAATTCTTAATAGATGCAAAATGACATGATGAACATATATATAATATATATATAAATCTATATCACGCAAATAAATAAAAATTACTTACTTATCTGGTATATTGTCAATTTCCTTCAGTATAGTAATTGCTGATAAAAGCAATGAAACCACAGTTACATCATATGCAGAGCCACCGCTGACTTTTGTAATTACTTTTTTGTTAGGCAAATCTGTATGCTTGTCAGTAGGTTCGGCTAATTTTTCAGCCCATCCCAAAGCTTTGAATATAATAAAGAAACGTAGCTGATCAAGTGCCTTCGGATCCGGACTTTCGTGACTCATCAAACCGTTCGAAAATAGAGACGGATACTGCAAAATACTTCATTTTGATCATCGTGTTGATAAAAACAAGGAGAATGTAATTCGAATAATTATTAACGTTTTTAGAAATACGTACCTTCAGAAGCAAATAACGACCACACGCAGTGAGACTCATAAGCAAAAAGATTATGCTATAAATACTGAAGATTACCAGAGAAAAGAATGATCTAGGGATAATATAGAAATTAATAAATTATTTTTCAGAAAGAGATTTCTCAAAATTTCTGTCGATCTGGTATAGTATTTGCACGTACTTGATCGTGAAGTAAGTCTGTACTTGTGCAGGCCTCTCTTTGTATTTCTCATATAAGAATTGTTGCGTATGCAAACATACGGAACGATCGGCAGTCGGAAATAATATTGACCATCCATGAGAGATATCGCTTTGATGTACTATACTGCGATAACAAATAACGAAATTTTTGCAAAATTTTGCAAGATTTTTTATTATAACTTATATATATATATATATATATATATATATATATATATATATATATATATGCTGCTTCTTAAGAGATACATACTTTTTTTTTAGCTTCGGCGTGAATTCGGGTAATTTAGTTGGGTACAATTTCGTACGTAATTCTCGTAATTCGCTTTTATGCGCTACGCTGTGTACAAGAGAGTTCCAAGTTCCGTAATTTGCAAATGGACGTGGTATAGAAGAATTTTCCGATAAATTAAGATATGTCTCAATGCTATTGACCTCTCCACCAAATTTCTGCTGTGTAAAAAGAACTCCCAAATCGGTGGGAATACAGTCGAATCCACAGGCACTCACTATGTAAACACCGGCTTCTTGCGCTGCTTTATTATATTTCAATCGCATATTTTCTATGAACTGCGAGATGTTGAAAAACAAATCAGGATATAAATATGAATATTAATCCGAATGTGAATAATCATTATGTAAATCATTTGTTGCAGTATTTATTGAGTATATTCAATTACCTCTGTTTCTCCAGTCACATCAACATAATGAGTACCAGTGGCGATGCATGCCTTGACTACTGATTCTCCATAAAATCTGTATGGACCGCAGCAATTGGCGATAACTTTTGCTTGTTCCGTCATTTTCTTGATAGACTCTTCATCTTCTACATTAGCCAAAATGATGGGTACATTCTCTGAAATATATAATATATAAGAAATATTTAAATAATATGCAAAAAAAAATATCGTATTTATTTTATCGTATTTATTTTTTCAAATAATTAAGTATATCCAGCAAATATATCCGATTAATAAAAGAATACAAATTTGATTTTACCAATATCCGGAGCAAATTCTTTAATTACGGCTTCGAGAGCTCCCTTTCTACGACCAGCAACACCGAATTTAATTTTCTCCTGCTTACAAAAGTATGCCGCTTTCTGTACTGCAAATTTTCCGGTATATCCGGTGGCACCGAATATTACTATGTCCAAGCGATTGTTTGCCATTTTTTAAGAAGCTGTTGCAAGATGGGAATTATTTTATATATATATATATATAATTAATTATTATAAATATATATTTTTGCATTCTCTATTTTAGAAGAAAAGAGATACACACTTTTAATTTAGTAGAAGAAAAAAGAAACAAATTTTTTATTATATTTTATCAGAATTTTAAGTCAAATTTTAAGTCCGCTCTTTAATAAAATCCATCAAAAAAAGATTTAAAAAATATTTAGAAATAATATTAAACTTATTTAATGATTAATATATGAATTATTAATACATTGATACAGCATTGATAAATTACATTACATTATATTACTTATTATTACATTACATTAATACTTATTATTATAATAACGTCTATATACTTGTATTTGTGTGTGATGCGTGCATGTAAGTGCGTGTGCGCGCGCGCGCATGATAGCGTATGTCGTAATAGCTCAAATATAGCTGTCATATTGATACACACACACACACACACACACACACACACACACACACACACACACACACACACACACACACACACACACACACACACACACATATATACATATATATGTCAAGAGAATTCTCTCGATTTAATACATTTGATATTTATATAACACAATATAATATAACTTGTATAATATAGTATATTATTTGTATATTATATATACTTATATATATATATATATATATATCTTTTCTTCTTTTTTTTTCTTTGGATTTCGTGCGCCGCAATGCCGGTATCGGAATAATGAAATGACGAAATGCTAATTTTTTCTAGACAACAGTTGAATCATGGTATATTGTTTATGGAGGCTTTTCCGGTGGAAAGGAGCTTGATTTATGCATTTGTTGATTGTCGATCGGTACTTTTATGAGCTGTACGTGATCGAATATGCAACGCAGGCAGAATTTTTGTAACGCTATATATAGTACAGAAATAATGCGCAGCAATTGTATTGCTGCTTGATGCAATACATTTCTAATAACAAACGAAACACTTTAATACAATAACATATCTTATTGAGATATATTACATAAAATTGCGCATTATTTCTATATTATACACCATGTACTATACATTACAAAAAGTCCGCCCACATACGCTACATATTAAGTCACGCAAACGGTGTGCATAGGAGCCTATTCCACGAGCAACGACATGACTTAGCTATTATCGAAAAATTAGAGATTACATCATTCTGTTATTGTGATGCCAGTATTTCAGCGCACAAAATGCGAAAGAGAAAAAAGAAGAAAGAAAAGAAAAATAGAAATCACGTAATATATGAGAGAAATTGCGAGTCGCTTATTACTTACTTTCGATTGTCTGACTGAGATAATGTCAAAGACGACCGAACGAAGTCAGGAACTATGAACAAGCGCGCAGTGCCTCAACGAATGATGCCGACTTCACATGGAACTCACAACAAAGTTTCACAAGTGAGCTAATCATATATCGTGTTTGAGACTAACATAGATGAATATCGGAAGTGTATCTCGACCGTCGACAAAAAAGGCCTCGCTTTACAATATCGCGGCAGGTAGAAAGCACGAATGGCCGGATTTTAAGTGAATGACTGATAAGCCAATAAAACCAATAAAACGCGCGAATGGCAAATAGATTTCAAGATTGCGTCATCGATAAAGGCGATTCCCATCGAAACGAATGGAAAAGGAATAAGACTACACTCGATCCTTTCACTATATCCCGATCGTTGCTAATCGTTTGCTATTACTGATTCACGGGCTGTGGCTATGAGACTTTTATGAGACCACTGTACTGTATTTAGCATTGTATTATCTTGCGATGGACGGAGCACGAATTCCGCTCCTAATCGATCCAAAAGTTACGCCCGTAGTCGAGAATCTGCAAGCTTGTGAATTTTTCAACTTCGTATATTGATTTTCATTAATTTAGTGATTTCCGATGTTAAAAATCAAAAGTTCTAAGATTGCAACGCATAATTATTTCTTGTCCGTATGAATCTTAAAGTATGAATATCTTTATCCATGACTAACGAATAACTAACACTGACGCATAATGTATAATTTGTAACGTGTAATTTATAACTTACATAAGCGTTATATATTCTTATAAAAACATAGATCTCGCTTGTGATGTGTGATAAGTTGTTCATGCGCACGTGTTTATAAGAAATAATGTAGAGCTAGGCACAAGCTAGATATGAACAAGCATAAAAATGATTTGTATATTTCTAATAACTTTTTGATCCTCAAAGATATCAAGGGCAGAAATTATTAAATAAATACAGCTAATATTGACAATAATAGCAATCACTCCGGATCAAACTATTGTCGAATAAAAGTCAATAATGTCTAATTCCTGTGCTGGAATAAAGTCAAAATCGAGGACATTGGAGGGATAAAGACAAGGAATTTCCGTGTGCATCCAAATAGCATGCAAGTAAAAAAAAAAAAATTAGATGCATGATTCATCTATACTTTCTTATGATCTTTTTCATTTTTCTCCGCCGACTACGATTTATATTTGTATTTATTCTTATTCGTAATTATGCAGAAGATAAAATGGCACATATTTAAAAACAAGAAACAGGCTTGTTTATCAAACGATAATAATAATGACAAGGACATTGGACGCATATAGAAATAACACTCACTGTTATCATGAAAATCTTTTTTGCGGATATATTCTTAGAAATGTTGAATCATCTATAGTGAGGCTAAATAAAATACGTTATTATATCGCTTTATATCTAGGTTTAGCACATGCACATATATTAAATTCTATATCGCTATATCAATTAAGTTTATTTTATTCACGAAATTTATATTTACAATGTGTCTCGCATGATTCTTCTTGTTTTGTCGATATCATCATTGCTACTAATCTTGTGTTTATACTTAGATAAATTATATGTAGTTCACTGCTTCTTGAATATCTTCATTTTACGAATGAAAATGTCTAGGCAGATTCATATTACATTCTTATAATTCTTCCGTTCTTCGTACAATTATATTTAGCAAGACGCAAGAAATACGGGATTATTGGTTTTATATATATATATATATATATATATATATATATATATATATATATATATATACACACATATACGTGAAGTCAATAATCACACTTATCGTTTCTTGCTTATTTAATACATGCTTATTTACGCAGATGCATACAGAAATTGTGAAGTCAGAATAAAGTAATTTATAAGATAACATACGTGCTAATAAAAGATATAATACTCAGTACGTAACTCCGAATCATAAGGAATAATATAATTTTTTGCAGATCGCAAAAAATCTGTAATATTGAACGCCGCCTTTTTTTTAATAAAAACTATAATTACGATAAGAGTTCGGCTTTCATATTTCATGTCTTCACGAATCTAACAAGTCCTTCTATAATCCTTATATAATAAATAGTTCTGTATGAAAAAAGTAGCTATTAATTATTACTTGTAGTAAGCAAGTCGAGGATTATTTCAAAATTACTAAAATTCTTTCAAACATTATATCATAAAAGGTTTCCTTATGAATAATTAAGATTTCTATATTTGCTTCCGTATTCTTTTCTTCTTTTTAAAAAAGGATCAAGAGTGTAGTAAATTCCTTGCACCATATAAAGAATAGACTATATTAAATAAAGGAAAGCTGATGCTAATGCTAAAAGATAATGCTTTATAATATAGGAGATTCAATTTGGTATAAACAGAGTTCCGTTATTAATCTTATCCTAATCTTATGTACAAATATGTCACATTGGTTTTGTTTTTATCTAGCATAAAGACTTAGCATAGAACCTATGATAACAATATAGATAATATGATAACAATATATAAAATAACAAACATGAAAATGATACATATGTGGAAAGAGGAAAAGGATTATCGGTAGCGACATGTATACAAAACTTGTAATCGGCGAAGCCAGTGCGCGACATGCGTGGTTGGACACATCGCGTCCAAAACAAGGAACAACCGCGAAAAGAAACCGTTAACGAAACTCACGGGACGATGCGATTCGTCCAGATTGTATGATAATATGTAACGATTGACCGATAATTCTGGAATGTAGCACCACATTTAGATATATAAAGACGACGGCAGCAGAGATAGACAGACAGACAAACAGATAGTATGTGTGAGAACGGAGCGAAAACAGCAACAATAACAGTGAGAATAGTCGAGTAATTGTAGAGTCGTGAAGCCTATGGAATTAGCTAATCTATCGAGATCTCTGTACGTATATCTTTATAAAGAAGAATAAAGAGTCTTTTTACTTATTTTTTCCATCAATTTGAGGTGTCGAAGACCCATAATATTTAACAATTTCATCAGAATAAAAATATATCCTAATACATATAATACTATAATACATATAATACATATAATAATATTTATCTTGAATCTTTTTTAATCATAAATGTGAGAAAGCCAGGAAGAAAATGATGCGACCCTCAGTCGAAAATTTTCATAATATTCCGGAATAGTAAAAGTATACTTTTTTTATACGGATTTGTTTGTATTATAGAAAACACGAAAAACGGCGGCATATCTAAACGCGGGAGTTTTGAATGTTCAACTTCTCAGATAATCAATCCTATATTGAGTTATATAGTTAGATTCATAAATCAGTTCTGCCTGATTTGGCTTGTATGAAATATCTTTCATATGCTGGATCTTGGATGCGATCGACATCGGAGATATTGAAGAGTCGTATTCGAAAGCAGTTTTTCCAAATGAAATTTTCGGATCTCGTGCCTTCGACATTGGGAAATTAGTTCAGTAATTGACTTTGATTTGCATATAGATTGTATTGTGATACGTATTTTGTACAAGTCGACAGATATTATACTACAACGCAATCCTGTCACATTTATTATAACGCAATCGGATATTAGATAATGTTATTTTAGCACATTTGAATTATTCGTGATTCTGAGATATCTAAGATAACTAAGAGTCTTTGAATAATATAATCAGATATTATTATATAGATTCAATTGATACAAGTTATGTGCTATACATTTGAATGTATCTGAATGTAAACTGAATATACATATACAATATAGAAAATGCAAAGGTATACGATATTAGTGTGGAAGCTGTCGACTTATTGTACGTAAACAGGAAATGTGATAGAAAGTGCGGTTCAGTTAATAATGTAAACAAAATATCCAAAGTATTCTTTATTTAGTATCGATGCTTTATTTCAGCAATAACAAGGTCAATGTAGATAATTATAGATAATTATAGACGATTAAAGCGTTAACGTATTTTAAATTTTGATTCTCTATGTTAATGGAATAATATGACTGTGAATCTTTAAAATTTAAAAGAGAATATCAGTTTATTTATATCGTATTGATGTGGAATTTGACCTTCGTATTATCGTATTATAGGAGTCATTGTAATAACACCGAGTAGAAAAGCTTAAATCATAAACTGTACCGCACATGGACTCGTATAATAGAAAATATAAATATTCATGATTATGTCGTTATATTAAATTTGTCAAAATTGCACAATTACAAAGACATATTCATCTACGTTACAAAGAAAATGTGATTTCAAAAAGAAAAAGTCAAAATTATTATATTGAATTTTTTCAGATTTTACAAATTGTAGGGAGATGATATCATCGCGATCACGTTTTTTCTGCCGTTTCATATGATGAAATTATTTGATATAGTGAAATAATAAAATATAACGAGATAAAGAACATGATCGCGACAGGGGTAAAGGACACGACAGAAATGTTGATAGAATAAGCAATAAAGACGATAAAGTCCGAAGAAATGGCAGAGGATACATCTTTGGGCATTATAGCACAAAAGATGATCATCGATTATCGAGAAATGGAAGAGATATGAGAGATAGGTACTTGCTATGTGTACTTATGTGTACCTATCTCTCATATCCATCTCTCGATAACCAATGATCATTTTCTGTGCTATAATGCCCGAAGCTGTATCCTCTGCCATCTCTTCGGACATTATCGTCTTTATTGCTTACTCTATCAATATTTCTGTCATGTCCTCTATCCCTATCGCGATCACGTTCATCTCGTTTCGTATCTTTCGATTTCGATTTCGATTATGACTCGACAAATTTGCACTATTGATATTACTTGAGGTGAAATTTGGATACTATTGAATAGAATTATAGAATTAATTATCAATAATCTCTTGTAAGAATATGTCATATATATTAAAACGTGAACATTATTCTGTTGTCTGCTATCTCCTTATTTTTTGTCAACATATTTGTCATGAGACTTATCATTATGCTTTGTTAAACAGAAGAAAATATTTTCTATATATAATATTACATTTTTTTGAATAAACATTTACTTTCCTTTATACATAGATATATTTTATACATAATAAATTTATAAATAAATACAAGCGCGACATTTGTCGCAGAGACATATTATTTGTTACATGCTGCTACAATAGAGAGCGCTTCCATTCATGCATATTCATGCACAAGGCACGCTATCAGCATATAACAACCGAGGAAAGAAGCACTAGGAATTTGGCGGTGGTCTTCTATCGTAATCTCGCCTGTAATCCTTGGTCGATCGCCAATCATTTGAATAATTATCGGATTGATAACTTCGTCGAAAATGACCAGCTGGTATATCTGCGAGATAACTACTACTGCTACCACTACCACCATAACTACCATATCCGTAATTAGGCGGTCCCGATGAATAGCGATAGTAATCACTGAAAATTTCATTAATATCCAATTTAGCAAATTAATATCACGAAATAAATCGATTTTACTTATAAAAATATCAAATCGTTTCATAAAAATTTCATTCCTACTTTCTTTTGTCATTCATATGCATACGATCTCGATCCCTGTCTCTGTCTCGATGATAATTCCCAGACATTCGACTGTAAGTATCAAAGCGATCGCGCTTGTGATCTGTAAATCTATTGAAAAAAAAAGTTGTGATTTAAGATGATGATAATTCGCATGCCTTAAATATATAACATTATACTTAATATAATATTATGTAATACTTTTATATCAGAAAAATGGAACTTAACTTATGGAAATAATAATTTCCATAAGTGAAGTTATTAATACTAGAAAATAGATTCGTATAAAAATAGAATATTATTGATATATATTTTTTATACAATAAAATTATGTACATATATGATATATTATGAAATAATAAAATATAAATTTATGCGTACCTGTCTCTGATATCTCTTCCATCTCTCGATAACCAATGATCATCTTCTCTGCTATAATGGCCGAAGCTATAGCCTCCGCCATCTCTTCGGACCCTATCGTCTTTATTACTTACTCTATCAACATTCCTGTCGTGTCCTCTATCCCTATCGCGATCACGTTCTTTATCGCGTTTCATATCTTTCGATTTCGATTCTTTGTGGCTCGACAGGTTTCCACTATTGATATTACTCGAGGTGGAATTTATCGTTGATGTTATAGGAGTAATTGTAATAGCACCGATAGTAGTAACTGACGTGCTGCTGATATTGCTGTTGACGGCGGATATACTCGAGAGAGACTGTTTCTTACTTTGTGTACTGCTATTTGAGTTATCCTCGATATCGTCGAATTTACGTTTCATTGCTCTACTCTCCTTATTATCTCCCTGTTTATCATGAGATTTGTCGTTATGTTTTTGCTAAACAGAAAAAAATATTTTTTATATCTTCATTTTACATATTAATATGTAATTTGTATAATATTTGTATAATATTGTATATGTATTGATGTTTCGCATGATATAAAAAATTTAATGTGATACCTCCGCAATATCTTCCTTTTTATCAGAAGTGATCAAAGCGCCAGTATTGTTGTCGTTGCCTTGCTTCATTATATTTTTATATATTTTATAAAGCTTTTTCGCTTTGAAGTTAGTAAATTTCGACGCAAAATACCACAAATTACTTTTCCATTCGCCGACTTGCTCGGGATCTTTGTATTCTCCGAGACAAGTACTGATATGATTCCCGATTTGGCAAAGATACCGACGTGCACGAGCAACTCGTTCGTCCTCGCTTAAAGACATATCTGGTGTGTCTAAAGCCTTTAATGCCTTCTTTACTGGTCTCATTTTCTCTTTACACTGTACATAACAAATATATTTTCTTACTTTAGTTATTACACATTATATATGTGAAAATAAATAGATATTAAAGAAATGACGAACTTCATCGAATATTGAAGGATCCAAATCACCAAGTACGTCGACAGCTCTTGGTTCGTTATTCGCAGTGAAATGCATGGGACCTGCTGCTTGTTTATTTTTCTTTGTCTTCTTGTTCTCTTTCCTTTCCTTTTTGATCTTTTTGTCTTTCTTTTTATCTTCGGATGAATCATCAATTTCTTCCTTAATCTCTTTCTTTACAGAAATCTCCTCCTCTTTCTTAATCGCGGACTATAATCGTGAAATAGATTTTTATTACATAAATATTAAAATATCAAGAGCAAAATATTAGAAATTAATCTCTCGTTTAAAACTTACTCTATCAACTTTGGATTTTGATTTCTTATTTTCGTCACCAGAGCTATCATTATCTTCTACAATTTCTTTAGTGATCGTTTTTACTTCCTTAGGCTTTCTTGGTTTTCTCATTCGTGCCTGAAATAATTGATCAGTTTATAGATATAAATTCAATAAGAAAATAATTTATGCATAACAAGACATAACAATGTATTATAATTATTATATATTATGTTCTTCAATATTTCTTTATATTACAATCGTTTATTAAATCGTAGGTAAAGGAAGAGGATTGAAAGGATGAAAGGATAAGGATTACCTTACATTCAGTTTCTAATTGCAGGAAGAAGACATATCCCTATTGGAATAAAAGGGATTAAAAGTTGAAGTTGGAGTAGGAAAATTAAAGACATGTCCGTTAAAATATATTATGTTATAATATATGCAATATGATCTCACCACCCCCAGTTTAAGATCGATCTGCTTCTTCAAAATTTTCAAGAGATATTCCGCACGCGTATTTACACGTTTGAGTTGTACTTTATTGCCATTGGGGAAGATCTTGTCTCCAAGTTCCAAATTAGCATCTGTTGTTATCGCTTCCCAAGAACCCATGCCATGTTGATATATACCTCTCAATAATCTGGAATCATCCTCGGAAGTCCACTCACATTCGAAATTCGCCGGTTTTAATCTAAAATAAATAATCGATTGAGTTTTTCCTTGAATGCATTTGAATTAAATAAATTATATAACACAGAATCTTTTAATTGTTATGTAATTAATTAAATTTACTTAATATCTAGATGCCAATTAGCACGTTCTTCGGGATCAGATGGCAGAGCTTGTTCCAAAGGTTCAAGTTCCTTAACTGCAGCTGAGAAGGATTTTGCATTGACCATGACACCGCCGATCTTGAAAGTAGGGCCTCGTCCTCTTTTACGTCCGGGACCTTTACCTTCTTCTTCGCCATCCTTGTTTTCTTTCGCCGTATTTTCAAATTCCATTAAGCACGCATCGCATCTAGATTTCAATTGTTCACCTAAGAATCGCAATTCCGACATTGGTTTTTCTTGTAAATCAGCGTCGGTTGCGATATCGTCCAATCGTTTCAAAGGTGCCGGGAATTTCTTGTAACTTCTAACAAATCTTCGTATCTATGGGAAAAAATGTATCATTAGTAAAAGATTGAAAGAAAAAAAATGAAATAGAATTTAGAGCTCATACTTCAACATCCGTAAAACTCTTGATATTTTCGCGTGGCGTAACTCTTGGTCTACCTCTCTTTTTAGGTCTTGCATCATCACTACCTTCTGCCTCACTACCTGATTCGCCTTCTTCGCTATCATCCTTCTTACGTTTTTTGCTTTTTCCTAAACACAATTGCAAACATGCTATAGTTTCTATATTTCAATTTTACAAAAAAGAAATTACAAACATTCATATAAATACCTTCACTCTGATTGATCTGTTGTAAAGTTTTTCGACTTCTTGGCGGCAGATAAAGATCCTCCATTTCCTTTGACTTTTCTTCTTCCTCTATCTTTTTCCGAAAGTTCTCCGGAATAATTTCCGCCTAAAATGCGTAAATGATATGTTAAATTTCTTACATGATAAAAAGATCTTATCACTATAAGAATGAAATTATTCAAACATTTGAAACAGTTCTTCTTTAAAAAGAATAAAAGAAAAAAAAAAGAAAAGAAAGATACAGAAATTACTTACCCAGTCTTTGCTCTCATCATCGTTATCATTTGTTTGATTAATAGGTTCCAAATCCTCTTCGAAGGCTGTTTTAAAACTGGCGACTTTAAAAGCAGACAATAATTCATCGCCAACTGTCGTTGGACCTTCATCTCTCGTTTCAGCCCTTTTCAAGATCTCGTCAATATCACACTAATTTGATATAAATTTATATATTATACAGAAGTGTAAATATATATAAATTTTTGTATCATAATGAATATTTTATTTTCTTTGCATAAAATATGTTATTATTTCAATAGAAGAAAGAACAATAGAAATGGACTTACTGCTGGTTCTTCATCTCCATTTTCTTCATCTTTAAACAAATCTTCTGCACCAAATTTTAAAATAGCATTTAAATCTTCTTTATTAAACGGATTATTATTGGTCCCCGCATTCTTCTTATCTAATACTGTTCGCCCAGTTGTATCCATTCGTTGTATCACTAAATGGTCCAGAACCATTTTTTGCTTTGCACGCTCTACAATCTCTTCTTCGACCGAGTTTTTAGTAACCAATCGATAGATATTGACCTATATGTAACATATACAATAAGAATTTAATCGCAATAAAATTAAATTTTTTTTGAAATTTATAATAAGGATTTGAATAAGGATGAGTATTGATTATAAAGACAATTTCAAATGAACCTTGTTTTTTTGTCCTATACGATGCGCCCTGGCCTGGGCCTGTAAATCATTTTGTGGGTTCCAATCGGAATCGAAGATTATCACAGTATCTGCAGTAGCGAGATTAATTCCAAGACCACCAGCTCGCGTTGACAAAAGAAAACAAAAATCCTGTGATCCCTCAGCATTGAAATGATCCAATGCCTGCTTCCTCAATTCTCCTTTTATACTTCCGTCCAATCTTTGAAATGGAAAATGTCTCATTTGCAAATATTCACCGATAATATCCAACATTCTGACCATTTGACTGAATATCAGTACTCGGTGTCCTGTATCACGTAGTCTTACTAGTAATTTATCTAGAAGTACTAATTTCCCGGAACCACGAATCAATTGCTGCAGATAATCTTCGTTACTTTTTTCCTTTTCGCCTTCCATGGGTTTTGTAAGGGAAGCATGATTGCAGCACTTTTTTAATTCAATGACGATATTCAAAAATGTCATAGTGGAACCTTTTACACCTTTTCGTAATGCCTCATAATTTTTGGTCAATATCCATTTATAATATTGTTTTTGCACATTCGTCATTTCCACTCGTAAAATTTGCTCCACTTTGGCAGGTAAGGATTTTTCGACATCCTTTTTAACTCTGCGTAAAATAAATGGCTCTAGTTGCTTGTGTAGTTTGGAATATCCTTTTTGTGCAGCATTATCATGTTCCTTCTCAAATTCTTCCCACGAGGAGAATCTACAATATAATGCACAATGAAATATAGAAAATGGAACAAAAAGTAAAAAAAAAATATCTATAATCTCAAAACATATGCTTATATATATATAAATATAAATAAACTAACTTTGTAGGCATAATGAAATGCAATAAAGCCCATAATTCCTTCAAACTATTTTGCAATGGAGTACCAGTAATTAGTAAACGATGATAGGTGTGAAAATCACTAAGTGCTTTATACAAAAGGGAATCATCATTTTTTAATCGATGAGCTTCGTCTACTAATAATGCTGCCCAATTTAGAATGCCCAAAAATGCTTTGTCTTTAAGTACTATTTCGTATGTTGTAAGTACGGCATTGAATTTTAGTCTCTTAGAATCTTTGAAGCACCATTCATAATCAGCAATCTGAAAAAATTTGGAAAAAAAGAAAATGTTTGTAATTATATAGAAGGATCAATTTAGAATTGCAATGTTTTGAGCATCGTGAAACAATAAACAATACATACGACTTTACGAGAGTTGACATCGCCCAAATAAATAACGAAATTCATGTCAGGTGCCCATTGAGACATTTCTCTTTGCCAGGAAGTCATAGTCGACAGAGGAACTACTAATAAAAATGGTCCATGGAGTTGTTGCGCATGAAAGAGATAATTAAGGAAGCATATGGTTTGGATTGTTTTGCCGAGACCCATCTCATCAGCTAATATAACACTGCATAGAAGAATTGAAATGTATATAATTAATTAAAATAAATTAAATGAATATAATTTTTTAAACGCTCTTATATTTCCTCCTCGGCAAATTTTCATACCTATTTTCCTTGCACCAAGAGTGAATCATCCAATTAAGTCCATCCATTTGATAATCTCTCAATACTAAATCTTTATCCTTGCCCATATAGCTTGGCTGTGATTTTAATTGATGGAATTTGGGTCTAGTTTTAAGGACTTTACAATGTGTACTCGGTGTTCTCTTGGATTCCTCTCTATCGCGAAATTCTTTTATTTTCTCTGGCCATTTTTTCACTATTAAATTTCCATCTTCCCATGTAGCCTCAGCATATGATAAATTTTCCCATTTACAGAAATAATCGGGATGTTCCGAATTTGGTTTTGCATAATCAGCTAATAACAGATTATTATAGAAATTTAGATTTCTAATAATAATTAATTAATATTTACTTTTTACTGAAAAAATGAGTACGTATGCAAATATCATACCAATAATCCTTTCGACATTCTTATAACTTTTCAAAAGATCTTGTTTGAGTTCTAATTGACACTCAAAATAATCTAAATCTTCTGGCTCATAACATTCTTTCAATTGTTCGATTTTATATTCCCGTTTAATGAAATTATCCAACTTTTTTAATCCTTTTGCCTAAAAAATATAAATAAATGTATTTCTATTTGAATAAACAGAAATAAGCTAGCTAAGATTAATTATTAAATTTATATATATATATATATATATATATATATATATATATATATAATGTGAAGTTTTAATATGGTATTAATATTATTAATTATACGTTAGTGAAGAAATTTTATTCAATTATAATGATATCTAGTTTTTTTTGTTAAATTTAATTTAGTTATAAAATTTATTTTTAATTATTGAATATATAGTGAATATATTTCACAATTTATAATTTGTAGAATAACCTATTAATTGTATTTAAAATTTATATTAAGATAGTAAATAATAAATGTTATGTTTATATCATTATTTTCTATATATATATATAAATGCATTAAACCATACTTTTTGCACTTTTAAGGATTCCTCTGATTCCCATGTATTATGGATGTGAGACCATCCTTTCCATTTGATCAAATACTGTATTTCGGTTTCTACGTTATTCAGATCCTCTGGATTTGGATTACCGTTTTCTTCGACAGCATAGACTGTTGTCACGTTACCGGTAACTGCATAATTATGATTATTATGTATTATTATTATAATTTGTGATTCCTAATTTAATATCTCAAATAAATATTCAAATAAATGTACCATATGTTATATAAACAAACCTCCTTTCTTGCCACTTCTCTGTCCCAAAATTTGCTCAATAGTTTCCGCATTATCATTATCAGCCTCTGCCGATACAGCATTTGATTCTTCAATTTCGACCAAATCATCACTATCAGTACCTTCCTCGCTTTCTTCTTTGTAACTAATCGTCGTACCAGTTCGTCTACTAACTTGTCTACGTAATAATTAAATTCAATATATTATTATTGGAATATAATATGTAATACGAATATAATATAATTTAATACATTTTTTATATTTATCCGATATATAATTTTTTTCCTTATACCTTCTATTATCGTCACTATCGAAGGAAGAATTTTCAGAAGACTCAGAAATGCGCTTCTTTCGCACTTTTGCTTTCTCTCTCGCTTTCTGTGCCGCGCGTCTGTTTAAAGATTTGCTAGGTGGGGGCCTTCTTCCGATTTCATCAGATTCTGAATCCGAGCTTTCTGAATTCCATGAATTGTGTGAACTAAAAAAGAAGCATAAATCATATATATCAATATAAAATTACATTGATATTATATTTGATTAATTCGTATTTATAATTATTCTATTTTCTATATATGTGAATTTAATTTAAATATTGTTGGTAATCTACTAGTAATACAATTAGTTTGTACCAGAGGAACTTTAGTTCTTACGATATAAAAAACTCTAATATTAATTGTTCATTTATAATAAAGAAAGAAACTATATTATATAATAACATGAAAAATATAATAATTGATGTGATAATAAAAAAAAATAAATAAGATGTAAAATTAAAGAATAATTTTCATTTTCTATCACATCTTTCTTTCCTTTTTTAATGTATTTCCTTATTTAATAAAATTTAAGATTAAAATTGATTATAAAACTAGAATAGATTATTAAAATGCCACATATATCATACGCTTCACAACACATAAAACTTTTATCATTTGTTAAGTTCCTAATAAATTCAAGACAAAACATATAGAATATAAAAACACATTGTGAAATAAACGGGAAAGTGTAATAAGCAGTCATGTGCGAAATCAAAATGAAATTCGATTAGCATAAAGAAATATAAAATCGTGAATATTTGCATGAATATCTGTGTATTCATAACAGTTATGAATATACATGTGCAATATAGCATACTCTATAATCATTGATAAGATATCATTTATGTCTAGTATTTATAAATTTATATATAAATATATGCATTATATTGAAATAAACATATTTAATGTTTATTTAATATTGTATAATCGGAAATTACTAAAAATAAATATATAAAAGTTTGTTTTTATAAAACATATTCTATAAATATAACAGAAATAAGTCGAAGAGCATCGAATAAATGATTATAAAAGATAACAAAAATGTACATATTGAAGTTATGTACGTGTATGCATATTGAATGTAAGAATGTAGATTTAATACAAATACAAGATTCAAGTTAATTGCACATAGACTATTTGATATACTGATTAATGACAATTGTTATAAATACATTACGATTTCTATTTTAACAATCTATATTTTAATAATAGATAATTAATCTTACGTCTCTTTAATAGTTTCTTTAATTGCAGTAATTTATTTAGTCAAAATCAATCATGATATCTATATCAAATTGAAATTTTTTCCTGACCTACTTACCCTTTCTTTTTAAATTTCTTGCGGCTATCGCTGTCGCTTTCGCGACTTGTGGCAAGTCTATCAGGTTCTTTCCTGGAACGCCCGGATCTCCTGATGCCGTATATATCAGGATTCTCATCCCATTCGCGACTAGACTCATGCTTAACTTTAAGCTTTGTATCTGTACTATGATTGGGTGTTATGATCTTGTTCTGGAAATTATCACTTTGTGCAGGTGCATCCGATTTCTCTGATTTTATCGAATCAGAACCTGATCCAGAGCAGGAATCGCTCGAGGAGCTAGAATCGCTATAGCAGCAGCCAAGCAATGTTTCATTTTACTAATTATATACGAATGATATATTTGAACACAATATTTCAAAGTGTAAGTGTATAAAATAATTTTGACGTATAATACTTAATAAAGCAAAATATTTATTTCATATTTTAACATACAATAATTTAGTATTAAGTAACAATTTTTGAATTCTTGCTATTTATATTGTATTACAAAAATATGTATACATGAATGTTTATGAATTAATTTATAAATTTATTAAAAATTTCCTGCATTAATGACAAATTTAACAAATACAATATATCGTATCAATCTTAATGAAATAATTTAAAATATGAACGTATTTTAATGCACAAAAATTTTTTTGATGGAACTATTATACAATAATAACTTCAAATGAATTCATTTTAAAATTAATTAGATAATTATTTTAATAAAAAATGCTATTAAATAAAATGTAAATTTGCGAATCAAAATAAAGTATATATATATATATATGTATCAAAATTTTATAAAAACTCAAGATTTATTTTAGGCTGCTACTATATGAATATCGTATTTTCTGTGCACCAAATATGTACCGATAATTTATAATTTTAAAACAAGATTCGTATTATAATATTTGGTAATTTGATTCAAAATCACTTATGCACTACAAAATATTATAGCATTTTAGCTTATTATAGCATTTAAAAGATTCTCAAAGAATTCTCAAATACAAAAAAGCAAATAATTATAACACGAAGTACATGAAAAGAATTATGCCCACAAAAATTCAAAATAGCAAAACATAAAATTAGCAAAATTGTTAGGACAATATTAGTGCTATATAAAGCTATAGCAATACACAAATAGCCAATTGTGCGAGTGGCAATAATTCTAAGAAATTCTTGTATATCAAAAGGCCTGACATTTACTTGTCTTTGATTTAATCTTTATAAAATCTTCCATATATCAATAATATATCGTGTATTATGTTCGTTATATTCATGAAATATACAGCGTTATAAAAAATACAATTAATTACAGTATCAGCTAGTAATTAATCAACACAGAATATAAAAGAGAAAAGATATAAGATACATTTTCATAAAAATATTATATGAAATTAAATTATGAAGAATGATATATAAAATCGAAGACATTATGTATCAAAGAAAAATCTAAAAAATTCTTTCCAAATTTTCAAATTTAAGGGAAATTAAGAAAAACTTTTAAAAATTAAGATAAACTTTTTCTCTCTAAAATATTTCGGATATATTTAGAATATAAAAATAATGAAGGATATTATAAGATGTTGATGTAAATTTGTTTATAAATTTTGAGTTGTATCAGGCCTTAAGATTTTTGATAAACATAAATATCGCTTATTCTTACCTTTCCGAGCCCGAGCCTGAACCGCTGTTGCTTTCAGAAGAAGAGCTATCACTTTTGCTCTCATTTTCGGAATCTGAACCGGATTCCTTACCAAATTCGAATTCCAACGTTTTCTACAATTTAATTATATTAATTATTATAATACCGATTTTATCTTTGAACTAGCATCGTGTGTTGTTTGGAATAGACTGCTTTTATTGTTTATTATAATATCCTAATATTTCATGTACTATCCATTTCAAGTTATTTCTAATGTTCAATATAATTATAATAATAATATCGAGAAAAATAAATTCACAAAGAAAATAGTCAGATGCTCTTTATGCATTCATTCAATTCTATTTTGAATGTCAGATATCAACAACTTAGTTCGAGATTTTGTAACTTGCTTCCCCCATTTCATGACCGTCCGCCATATTGTCTTCTTATAAAAGTAACCAGTTTTTCTAAAGAAATTTCATTAAATTATCCTTTCTTATCCTTCATTTAATACTTACACAATCGTTTTAATCTGAACAAAACATGAAAGAAAAAATAACACTAATATAGATATATAATTTCATTAAATTCAATAAGTTTTTACATAATTTATGGTAGAAAAATCACATATCTACGCATGAATATTCTTAAGAATAAAGGCAAAAAAAAACCTTTTAGAATATCCTAATTAGAATATTTCGCATCCATTTATCGTCGTTAATTTCAATGTTATTTATATAAAACTTCCTTGCAGACATATTCAAATCTTACATTCTATATATGAAAGGATATTGGATATTTAGATTGGATATAGGTTATCATTGAAAATTTTATGTATTTATTAAATATTTCAATGATCACATTTTTCAACAGTACTTCAATATACTTTCAAATAGTATTTATAAATATGTATAAACTTATATAAATATACATATAAATATAATTATTACTTATATGCACTATTTAAAGTTTATAGAATAAGAGATATAGAAGATTGAATAGAAGACACCATCCTGAAGAAGAAAACTTAACGATGCATGTTGTATACTTGAACTACGTATCAACCAAATGAAAGTACAATTAAATATTAAAGAGAACTATATTATATTATCATAACGATATTGTAATATCATTGATTTTATAAATCATTAAAAGAAATATATAAATAGAATAATGATTTTTTCATATAAATATATCTCACAACGTCTTACGATACTATGTACTAATGTAAAAATTAAATTGAAATCTTATCGAAGAGATAAATCTTGGCTTATTAATGGAGTATACAGTTTATCATTAATTATGTATAGGTTGCAAGAATATATTTTCTTAACATATTTCATTAAATAAGATAAAATATGAAGTAGAAGAACATAATAGAATACAGAATAAAACGATGAACATGAAATGAACATAAGTAAGCTGTTCAGATTACTGAAGGACTATAGTGTAAAAGTTAAAGGATAATTCTGTATTCTATATAAAGATAACAATGAAAATGAATGAAATCAATATAACTTTTTTTCTAAGTTCATATACAGTTCATGTAATTGGTGTTCATTGATACACCAAGATTTGCATGCCTTCTTGAGGAAATTGATAGTTATTAAGATTGTATTTACTTTTGATATTATTATCAGTATATCTCAGGATGAATTAATTGTATCATAATGCAATGCAATTTTAGTTGCCACTCAAAATATCTTTTTATATGATCATAGACAACATACATTTAGAAGTCATAATAAAATACAATCTATATAACATAACATAATCTTCATAACTGTGAATCAGATCTAAAAAAATTTGTGATTAAGACAACATATAACATTCGTATAGTCTTATAGCAGTCTCTTGATAACCAATGAAATTTATTACATGTTAAATTTATCACATAACTATGAAAATTTCTATGAAGGACTTTTAAAAGACAAAAACACAGAATATTTCTGGCATTATATTGAAGGAAATGCATCAAAATTATGGGCATTTGTTGTGAGAGCTATATTATACATTCCTGATAATCAGACAAAACTGTACACGACAATATTCAAGCTCAATTTGTAAAAATGGGTACATTTTATATTTTTGAATAAAAGTGATGCTAAGTTGATGGAAAGTATGAGAAATCGTTTGCAACGAAAATTACAGTGATACAACGATATTTTCTGTGAAAAATATCAAATTGAAGCAATGTAAACAAACCTTATAGGTTAATGAGAAGCTGGAAAAGTATGTAAAGTTGTGGAAAAACGTGATAAAGGAGAGGCAAGTTCCTGAGCCCAGGAAGTCCACAGGACCCCGCCCTAAATATAAAAATCCTTCGCTACTACATTGCAAGGGTTTTTCGCGATTAAATGATGTTTTCATTGAGCATCAATCGATCAAAACACATATGGCTATATGATTTTCCCCTATTCCAAACAACACCACGGACGCAACGTGCAATAGACGTATTTGTGAAAACGATTATCGGACGCATTATTCTCTCGTTCACGATCAAAATTATTATAAATATTCGCAATTATATAGATAAAATCGCGCGTGAATTTCGAGCACACTTACCTGCATAGTATCCTTTATGTGAAGTACTAAATGTCTTGATAAATTACTGAACTTATATAAAATGCAATAATCTAATCATAATATCATCACACATATATGTACTTGTGATATAAAACTGCTATTGATATCGAAAATGTCAAAATAACGCGAAGAATTATTCAAATATCACGATCTATATGCTCACATGAATTGCTCTACCACCATTTTGTGCTTGCTAACTAACTTCTGCGTACGTCTCCTTACCAACGGACCCAGCATGCAATGCGCGCGCGCGCCATCTATCTCTTCGTGTAACCTCTTCGTCCAATCAGCGTAGCAGAATCGAAAAGATTCTGGAACGCAGCACAGGAATTGGTCGATGGAGGAAGCAAGATAGAAAGATGCGCGCGCATTGCATGACCTTGAACATGTATGCGCACGCAAAAACGGTTCAGAATATAGCAATTATAAAATCATACGAAACATTATCACGATATAAAAACGTGTAAATAATATCTGAACTAATCGGCAAAATTTAATACACAATTTTCCATACGCTGATTCGACAATTTATACATCCTAACACGATCAAAAGATTAGACGTTGAATATCACTAAACGGAAATCACTCTTTGATAGCCATATTGAGCAAGTGCAACGATTTTACCCAGAATGCGTCACTGTATCGTTACGTCATTTTTCGATTACCTCGTCATTTGATATTTTATACATGTGTTTATTTCTACTGAAAATGGCGCTGGTAACAACGTGATAAAATTCCTCGATGTAACACTTTTCTGCAATTTTTATGAATTTAATAACAAAACTTGCTTTAATGATCTAAGAAATCATTTCCATTTCCAATTTACATGATATATTTTCTGAAGCATATAATATTAGTAGCGAAGTAATTTTCAATTTGAATATGCAGGTAATCGAAAATTATCGAGATTTAACTTTTTCACTATTTTTAACATAAAATTAGCGAAGAAAATCTTTACGAAAATGACGTATACGAAAGGGGAAAATTGCGTAGCAATTTGTCACAATTGATTAGTTACAAGGAAACTACAAATCGTAATAATAACAATAATCATATGTCTTGATAACTTTTCGCAATGTAGAAACGAACAGGATTCATTTATAAGATTTAGAAACATGATGTTACGGTGTGAATCTATACATACCGTAAAGTATAATAGACTTTTCGAGGGCTCAGGAACACGTATCTAATTCTATCTAGCACATCTTCCTCATCAGATAGGAAGAACCACACGATTATCGGCAACGTCGAAATGAACAGATGATTCCTTTAAAATACTAAGGATGATGTTATGCAAAGTATATAAAACTACGTCTCGAAGCGAAACACGGCGAGCCATTTTCCATTCGAGCAGAATGGCGCATAGATTACAATTTTTTGCAATGTCAAAAATTACACCTTGCAACATCAACAACATAATGTCAACTGAATATGTCGCGTTTCGCTCCTTCACTGTATAAAACCAGTACGCAGCTTGGCAAACGATGAAAATAAATTTATAGAATGAGCGTGAAAGACGAAAAACGTTACCTACACCCGTGATGTGTCACCGGAAAAGGATGAGTAGGCCATGTTCTGTATTTCAATGTGGTTATCTGAAATCGAGATTCGAGAAATCGATTTTTCGCCATATTCCTAAATTCGAGTTTAATCGCGGAATCTTCAAAAGCATTTAATATAATCGGCAGAGAGATGACATTAAGATTATATTAACAGACAATGACGCTGTTACGTTATTTAACTCTAAAATACATGTAAATCGTTTGATAAAATTATTAATGATATAGTACATTCGATAGAAAACGACAAAAGCACTAGAAATCATGATATCTGGTTTGATCCTTTCTCTATCCTAATTCATTTTTTATTCCTTCCATTATTTAATTTTTTCTAAACAATTTATTGCAATATTTGCGAAAAAAACTATATATAGAAATATATATATAGAAATTATAATATAATTAGAAATTAAAGTAACTTTTGAAAACGTATATAACTATATAAATAAGTTCAATGCTGTAGATAATTGAATAATTATTTCTATTTACATAGCATTTTGGACCAACATACAATGCTAGTACAGCAGAAAAAGACATAAAATATTAAAATAATTGTTAGTTGCAATTAAGAATGTACACGCACACATATATGTATATGCATGTATGTATGTGTGTGCATATATGTATTTATAAACATGTATAAGGCAGTTTCGATAATAATATAATACACAAAATAAAAATTACATATTTCAATGCTAATACTTGTACTCTATTTGGTAATTTCTCGTTATATGCGTCATACATATGATATCGAAGTTTTTTGCATATGAAACAGTAACTCTTAATAGATTTATAATAATTAGTCTTATGAACTAAGTTAGTTTAAATTGATAGTCTGTTAACAAATAATTAACGAAATAATGGTGGATTTATCGCGCATTGATAAAAGAAGTTGACGAAGGTAATAATCGCATTGTCAGAATTCGCAGATATGATAACTTTATTCTGAATGAATCTACCTCGAATTAAAAGAATATTTTTGTATGTATGTATCAGTATGCTTAAATGAGATACTGATTATCACTGAGTATCGACAGCAGCGCGTATGTGCGATTCAAATCAAATGCGTTATTCAGGATCTGGAGTTCCTTTTGCATCATTTTGTTCCTCTTCTTGTTCTTTTTCTTTGATCTTTGCATCAGGAACCCATAAACCACTGGCGACACACCGCTTCATATGATATGTTGCTTCATCTTCTGGCATTGCTGCTATTGTTTGTTGCAACAGAGGAATATCTTGAGTTTCGAAGCATTTTTTTAAAGGCTAGAACAAAGGCAAAATGAGAAAGGTGATACTTTGAATATTGATGAGACTAATGAGACAAATTTTTATTTACTTCTGGAAGACTATCGAATATTTCAACTGGATCGAGTCCACCAGGACCCAAACGAGCTTTCCTTTCCTCTTCCTCGATCTCTTTAACTGCATCAGCTATCTTTTCCGCTGCTCTCTTACGTATTCTATCTTTAAATGCTCTGAGTTCTTCATCAAAGGAGTTCTTGTACTCCACCTCGGCAATTTGAATACGACTAAAGAAGGAACTAACACATGCCCGTGGATCAACATCCAGCTGCTTGGATAACTCCAATATGTATTGCATGCATATGCATTGATGAGCAATATGCTCCATTAAATCGTGTTTCTGAAAATATATAACAAATTCATATACAGGATGGAATCAGTTGTCGTAAATATTGTTCAAAAAATAAAGTACTGTTAAAAATTCTATGCAAATAACTCACTTCTTCCATTTCCAAATTAATGCACCAAATAACTAAGTAATTTGCTGTATTCTCACAAACTAGATATGAATGATCCTGTAAGAATTTCTTACTATCATCATATTTTCTAAGCATACCGAATTCTTTCAGTTTCTTCTCATTCTCTTTAACAAATTGCTTCATTCGTTTTTCCTTTTCTTCATCAGATAAACCAGCATCTTCATCTTTCCTAGGTAGCTTTGTATTTATTATAGTTTTCGTGAAACCATCTTGACCAATGGTATCTATATTCCATGGTATCAATTTATCCTTCTTTTCTATTTCTTCTTCTTTATCCTTAATCTTTTTCTCTTCATCTTCAAGATCCTGCAGAACTTTCTTCAATATAGTCAAGTCAGCCGAATTATCCTCTTCATTTTCTAGCTTTGCTAATTTTTCTTTCGTATCCTTTAATTTCTTTAATGTCCTAAAACATATAAATAGATAAGAATATATATATTAATTTAATTTCATAATATTAACTTAATTTAATTTTCATTTTCTTAATATAACATTTTTACATACTCTGTTTTCTTTTTCTCATGCTCTTCTTGTTCTTTCCTACGTTCTTCCATTCTTTCCAGTCGTGCTTGATGACGCCACCTGAATAAGGATGGCGTATCAATGTTTGGATGTGTATCATCCTCATCATCTGAGATCTGATAAAAATAATATAATATATCAAAAATACGAAAAAATATTTTTAGAGCTATTATATTTTAATATATATAACAATATTGTATCTATTTAACATGAAATTATTGAATTCATATTACAAATAAATAACTGAGAACTAATGAAAAAACTAAATAACTCGACAGTAGTGATCTATTAAAAATCTATAACGGTTTGGAGATATTCATGACAAATATATGAATTTGGTATCATTGTATCAACATTTTAGCAACAATATGATACAATAATCATCATCATATATGAAAATTGATCGCGATTGGCAAAATTTAACTTCGCATCTAGAATATTCTATAGATACACTGTAAACCTGAAGAAACGAATAAAATAATATTTTTACCTCAATGTTCTTCCATTTGCTATAATCCACCATCGTGTTGTTCGACTAAATTAATCCTTATCTGTCAACGAGACTACTCGTTACAACTTTGTTATAGCGTCTTAATCAGATCCAGTTTTTCACTGTGGATTCGTTACGAATATCGCGTATAAGAATCACAGATTCGTTTTCGCGAAAGCACCAATGCGTCGATTCTATTTGACGAAATTTGATTGTCAACTGCACTGCCGACCGTCATGTACCTCGAGCTGATGACAACTATGAAGGAAGATAGCAGATGTCACATTAATCGGTTGACGAGTCATGTGCGTGAAGCACAATCTATATTCACTTCATCTTTTAAATTGGGAAAAAAATCGTGAAGCGGCGAGAGCAGGCTGTACAAAGTTTATGTAGTGAACGATTGCATAAATGAAATATATATTTAAATATATAATAATAATAAGTTTTTATATGTATGTGTATATGTGTAGATTTGATGAAGAATTTTAATAAATCTATTTTCGTTGATTGGATCAATTACGATTGTGAAGCGATTGAAATTTATCACAATAAAGTGTAATGCTACTATGAATAATACAATTATTTAATTATCTGAACTCATACAGTGAACTCATATAGTGCAAAATATGATAGGAATGAGAATGAATGCGTTTAATGATAGTGGTCTCGGCGAACCCGAGCAGGATGCGAATACAGCACTTATAGAGCTCGATAAAGGTATATTTTTATTATTAATTTTATTATTTTATTATTAATTTTTAAACTTTTAGCACATAAAACACATTTCTTATGTCATGAGGTAAAATTGAAGAATGTAGAAGGAGAAAAAGCATAGTAATATTAATAAGCAAATTAATATTGTGATTATATATATTGGTAATTTTGACTGCAGAAATGTTTATTTTAATTACTTAGATATGAATATGATATTTATGTTTATTTTAATGTTTATTTGAATGTTTATTTTAATTACTTAGATATGAATATGATATTTATAGGTTTACGTTCTACCAGAACCGGAGAACAATGCGAAGCAATAGTGCGTTTCCCTCGATTATTCGAAAAATATCCTTTTCCGATATTAATAAACTCGTCTTTATTGAAATTAGCCGAAGTATTTCGCACAGGAAATAATTTTTTACGAGTTTGGGTTTTGAGAGTATGTCAGCAGAGCGAAAAACATTTAGACAAAATCCTGAATGTGGATGAATTTGTGAGACGTATTTATAGTGTTATACATTCAAATGATCCAGTTGCTAGAGCCCTTACTTTGCGTACATTAGGTAGTGTAGCTGGTATTATTCCTGAAAGGCAACAGGTAATATATTGAATTATATAAATAAATGGAGAGATTTTTCTAATTTTCTAAAACTGACAAAATTATTAATTTTTTTGTAAGGTGCATCATAGTATAAGAAGATTGTTAGATTCTCATGATTCAGTAGAAGTGGAAGCTGCAATATATGCTGCTCAGATGTTCGCTGCACAGTCTAAATTGTTTGCCGTGTCTATGTGTAGCAAAATTTCGGACATGATCAGAGGTCAAGCTACACCTGCCTCAATGAAATTACAATTGATACCTATCTTACAATATATGCATCATGATACTTTCACAGCATCAATGGTATAATACCATTATCGTTTTTGATACATTTATATTAATTTCATGTATTCTATGTACTAACCAAAAGAATATATATTTATTGACATTACATGATTATTTTCAAAGGTAAATGAGTTATGTATGGAACTTCTCGCGAGTTATCCAGCATCTGATTTCGTCAGAGTTACTCTAAGCGCACTAAGTACATTAGCATCTGCAACGTTAATAGATGTTCCACAACAGGTTGCATTATTATTGCGTTATTTACAAGATGATCCTAGATTATCTGTTAAACGTCATGCTTTGCATCTTCTGCATAGTTTAGCAAGAAAGGGAGCACATCTGTGGCCACAAGGGGCTCTTAATAATTTAATTGGTATGTATAAATGTTATTAATACTTTATTATGATTTATGATATAAAGATATATCATATATTATATATAATATAAAGATTATATATAATTTATATTTAATTTTATGTAGAAAGTACCACAACACTTCTACAAGATGGTGCAGGAAAGACTGATCTCCTTATTCGTACTTTGGATGTAATTGAAGTTAGTTAAATTTTAAATGACAAGTAGCTTTTAAGATTTTCTAGTTATATAATATATGAATATTTATGCAAAAATTTGTATGAATACATATATATTAATTATGGGGAAGATATATACTTTTTCAACCTGCTATAATGTATCATATATATCTATGCAATTTTTATGTGTAGACAATTTTTCTCTTATAGTCAGATATCAACAGAAAACTATAGTTCTGGAGATATTCAAAATAATAATCATTTTCTGTATATCATATGATGTAACATAAAAAGTCTTTAATGTATAGGTACTTAGCCACAGTGCTGTGACATGCGATGTAAACATGGAAGAAAACAGTCCTTTATTGCAATTATGTTTGAATGCTTGTTATTCACCTGATCCATTTGTCGCGGTGAGAGCAATAACTATACTTGCCAGAGTGGCTTGTTACTGGTATGTATAACACAATTTCTCATATTTATGTATCATAAATATCTATTTATAAAATATCCTTTTATTTATCAGTTACGAGGAAAGTTTGCCTGCTTATGGTATACAAGATGTAATTTCTTGTCTCGAATCTTTAATTGTGTTGTTGGCTTTGGACGACAAACATTTATATCAATTGAGAGCTTGCCTGCGTTCAACAGTGAAACTTTGCCAATCGCAGCCTAGTCATTGTGCCATGTTCGTCGATGCTATCGGTTCTACTCTCATCAACACCAATGCAGAAAATGGCCAAAACGAAAAACAAACGGTTGCTTTATGCGAAGCTTTAGGTGCTATTGGTAGCCTAGGAGAAAATACGTTGCTTTCTCTTCTGTCAGACATTTTGTTAAAACTGAAACAAACTTCACATATACATACAAAGGTAAATTGTTTTCTTATGATATATATATATATATATATATATATATATATATATATATATATATCGTAAAAACTAAAAATCGCTTTTTTAAATTAGAATAACTTTTTGTTAATAACTATATACAATTTTATTTTACTTTGATAGGTGATGTTGTGTACATTATTATTCCAAATGGTTGCTGGAGGATATGAATGGAATTCAGAATGTTTAGAGGCTGTGAACAATGTCGTCAGAAATGTAGATGGCTGGGCGAAATATCGTATTGCACGTAGTGCTGCAAGATACGGTCATCATACGATTGCCACTGAGATATTTAAAAGCCTAAAAGAAACCGTAGCATCGGAGCAGCTTCATTTTTGGTTATCTGGTTTGGAATTAGTTACAAAAGCGGAATGTTATCTTATGTAAGTATTTTACTTGCATGTGCGTATTTATTATTATTATTAATATAATTAATTATTAATTATCATATTTTTATTTTTTTTTAATATATATTTTATCATGTTATATATATGAAGATATAAGAAGGAAAACGAAGAAAATGTGAGCAAAGTGGAAGTTGTGGAAAAACTAAATGGAGCGATAGCGCGTTATGCAAGCGCTTGTGCATCTTTAAAAGCAGCTAGCACTCCGTTGCGCAGTTTACAATTTCCAAGTGAATATTCGAAATTACGTTGTGAATTCTTACAGTCCATAGCGCAATTGATGCACTCTTGCATGTAAGTATAGCAATTATATATTTGCGATTTAGAAAAAAAACATCAGAGATCAAAAACAGAAATCAAAAAAGTTCTCTTTTAGATCTCTATGCACTGCACCACCACCTGCCATAGCCGTCACAGTTGTCATCGCGACAAAAGATGATCTTCAAAGATATGGACGTGTTACGCAGCAGGTATAAATTGTATAATTATAATCTGTAAAACGATTTATATTATAGATATAGTTATAATATAATAGACTTTTTTTTACTTCATTTGTTCTTCAGTCTCTCTTAAACCAATGGTTTCATGAGGCGTTTTTGGATCTTATTATATTTTACTATCCAGGTTTGTTGTACTCGTTGTTGCTTGGGATGTCTAAACTAGAACGGTCGTTAGGATTAATCTTTTGCAATGCACCTTCTCTCATTTCTACTCGATTCCTTGTCCGAATCGATATGTCTGATATCACAACGAGAGTGTACTCAGTTTTATAGTATAGTTTTACGAGACTGTACTCTCGACTTTGACAATTCAGATATTCAACAAGCACTTCTCAGAAATTATTACTGCCGACGAGATTCACAGCGTGTGATATACGTGACCGCGTAAAATCATATTTAGTGTTAATAGAATCATATTTTTCTGATTGTTTTTTAGTTGAGGAAATCTGCGCAGGATTTGAAAAATTGTGCCGAGAATTACCAGAAGCTATATCAGTCTGCTTTCGATGCTGATCCAGGATCGTTGGCGAATATTCGGGCGTATCCTTTTGTTGGAATCATTTTTGCTTGATTGTCATTCATTAAGTACGCGATAACACTCAATTTATCTTTAACTTGCACCATGCAGATTACAAGAAATGTGTCGGCTGATGGCAAATAGCGTGGAACGAGTTTGCGGCGTACCTGGTATATCGACATATCAACAACAGAACGACAATATAAACTTCCATTTTGGCGATGCTGTCGAAATGCGACAATTAGCACATTGTTGTACAGAGTTGCGCCGTTTAGCGCCGTCTTGGGTGAGCGCGGATGGCAAAACCGGAGCTATCAGTCATTTGAGAGTTAATTCTTTAATATCGCAAATAATGTTGCTCGCCGGTGGAACCATGAGGTTACCGATTCCACGTTATTTCTTCCAAACTCTACAAACCACCAGTATCAAATTATCCGTGTCGCCGCAACCGCGTGTCCTCGGTGAACCTGTGTCCGTGCCACAAGGTAGTCAATTGGCGCTCAAAGTCGAAGGAGTATTGCGGCATGGTCGACGAGCGTCACTTTTTCGCTCTGTCGCTGCAGTGTGCATTTCTATTTCGACGGCGCCACCTTCAAAGATAAATTCTGATCAAAAGGTAATCAAATTCATTACATTTATATTATATTTAATCTCTAACTTGTGTTATTATGAAATGAAAAAAACTTGTGTTATTAAGTAAATTATAAAAAAGAAACTTTTAAGATCAGTTAATTATCAGAAATTGCATAAATCTTATATTATTAACAATTAATAATATATAATATATAATCCTAATTTACTATGATTTTAGAAATAAATTAATTATTTTTAATGTTAAAAAGTAAATTTGACACATAAGAATGCGCTTTTATACTACATTGCAATATTGCTTACAGGATTCTAACATGAACGAATTGCAACAAACGGTAACACCTCATCGTGATTTCTTCGCCTGCGAGTTTTTATTATCTCTGGGTACACCTAGACCTGCGATAGTACCAACTGGAACAAATTCCGCTGGCAATGCAAGCAGCGGTGGTCAATATCAAATCACAGCAAGTGCAAGTATACTCGATAAGGATGGCAATGTGTGGAAATGCGGCCCGCGTTCCACTCTTCCTGTTAAAGTACACGAAGAACCTGCAAAAAGAAAGTTACCTTAATCAAAAGTCTATGTAAATATTTAGCAATATTTATATTATATATATAATATATATTAATAAAAGCAATTTTTGATATAGTTATATATTTTAATGATTCGAATCGATTTTTATTATAAGTTAAATATATTTTATTTATTATATTATAATTTGATTATATATTTATGTTTGATAATGTTTGATTATCTTGATAGAGTTATATATGTATTTTAATTTTTTGTTTAGATAACTTCGAAATTCGAAACGTTCTAAATTCTGGAAATAATATAAGCTAATCTGTTTTGATATAACATACAAGTGTAAACGAGAAATACCGATTTATACATACGAGAGTCCCCTTTGATATTCGATATGATAATTGACGGACGGAGTATGCTGCTTGTCAATATTAACACTATTAAAACACGCAAGCAAGTAAACGCACATTTACTTTAATACCGAAGGATTAAAGCTAAAGTTAATGATGAAAGAAGCCAATGAGATCCAAAGAATTAAAAGCGCTTTATCATCGATCTAACCATTATGATACTTTATTTATTCTGCGCTAATGTTGACGTATTGTATTAAAAAACTGTCGTTCCTGGTGGCGGCGTTCGCTGTTCGTCGATGTCGTGAAACTAACTTATGCAAGAACAAATATCGCAACGTTTCTCTTCTTTTTCTCGTGTGCAAAAAACAAATACGTCTTTTAAAATAACTGTCTTGCTCGCTACAATTGGTGGTCAATGCCGCAGTTTGTCGAGCTCGCGAAAAATACTGAGCAACAATTTCATTTAACAAAAAAACAAAAAATAGCGACTATTCATCGCGTGCACGCACGAATGAGAAGAAGAAGATTGAGATTGTGGGGAAGGATAGGAGGATCGAGAATCGGAAAATGACAAGAGGATGCCAAGCTATCTAATAGCGGTGTAACAAGTTCGCGGATGCGGCGAACCTTCGCTTTCTCCTCCTCTTCGTGCTTCATCATACTAGTGCAGGCAGAGATTGAAGAGGAAGAGAAGAACAAAACAAAGAAAAACAATTGAAAAAAAACGGGGAGAGAGAGGAAAAACTAATGCCAAGAAGAAAAATCAGAGAAGTGAGGAGGAGAAAGAGAGAGGGACTGAGAAGGATTCTGGTATACCCGAGGAAATCGAGAAACGAAATAATGGCGATTGATATCGCGCAGATAAGCGGGAGAGGGTGCCATGACATCGATTATGTTACAGCGATTAGTTGATGCCGGAAGGAAATTCCTCGTGGCGCAAGAGAAGTGACACATTCATATGCAAATGGGGGAATAGAAGCTGAAGCGAGCAGGTGCGTTTTTATAAACTCGTAAACTCCTCCTTAACTCGCCGCACACTTGATTTCGCCTCCCATGCGAATATCTGATGACATAGATTCGGCCTTTCTGCAAGCTCGCGGGGGATGGCCAAATATGACTAATTATGGTCAATTATGGCTATTAACGCCTTCGATGTTTCACGTAACACCGTTTAAATATATATTTATTGTCGGTTCAAGACAGTGTGTTTAATAAAGATGACATTCATTAGAAAACAAAACAATCTCCTTTAATCGTCAAACAACTTAACAGTTACAATATCTGGATACTCGCTCTAATTAAATAACAAATATGCAACCATTGCTTCTGGCTTCTTACAAGACACTGAAGACACCAATGTGTGGCCTGTTATAAGCGAACAATAACGATCTTTTTTTATTTCGGCAACGGTTGAAACTTAATCCCTTGGCTTTGTGACTCATACTCGACATAAGTCGTTTACGTCGAAAACATTCCAAAAACCAAAGATAATATACAAAATCCTTAACAATGGCTATGCATGAACAAATATAGTCACATATGGTCCAGTGTAACAGATATGGCTAAGCATAGGAAGTATAGGCATGTATAACAAATATGACCAATAATATGCCATTATGATCAATTATGATGCCGTATTTTTGTGTAGATATATCGGGATATATCGAGAATAGCAGAGGATCTTCCTAAATTGTGGCCATTTTGATATGATTTAATATACTCGATCCGCGTCTTTTACACGTACATTCACATTCGTACATTCTTTTATGCACTATCCATGCTAACAAAGACATTAAATTCTTTTAAGTTTCTTGAAATTACTGTTACGATGACCGTAACAGATCGTCCGTCATAATTGGGCACCATGAAAAACATATCGACAATCGAGCGATTGTTCAAAATATAGTGTCCAATTTTTCGACCAAATGCCCAGATGTACATTACGTTGCTCAGATAACGCGCAGGATCTCTATGATAAAACTATCGAGAATGATCGATCCATATATCACAATAAAAATAAGATTAATATAATCTCAAATAATATTAAATATTAAAAATAATTCCGCGAACTTGTTGCGACAAAGATCTCTATCATGCCAAATAGATTTTATTGTATATAAACATACATCTACTTGTACAGAGCAGAGAGAAGGAAATGAAAAGGGTAAACATTCTTCAATGCTTATATATTCCCATCATATATTAAGCATGAAAATAGGATCAAATCCAACTATGATAATCAAAAATTTACAAAAATTTACATGAATGTTCATTTGTAAACAATGTATTATCTTACGTTGCTATCGATAAACGATGCAATTTTCAGTGAAATTATACGTTACGACAACACTAATTTACGAATTTTATCCGTAAAGAGAGAGAGAGAGAGAGRGAGAGAGAGAGAGAGAGAGAGAGAGAGAGAGAGAGAGAGAGAGAGAGAGAGAGATCGGCCTCTTATTTTAATCATGCTACGTAATTAAATTTATGGGAGCTAACTCTTTCGGGCTATGTGTGCCAATCGTGCGACAAGGAAATGCACTTGTCTTCCTAAACCGTGTAAAATATATATTTATATGCATGCCCACACATACATCTCCAGAGTTCACAATTTAACAAAAGACTAATCCACATATGATAAAGCTCTGCTATGTTCATTTTGTGCATGAATCTATGCTATGAGAGTAATAAATTTGTTTATATATACATTCGCTTTTTCGACATGACACTTCCTTAAATATTTTTAATTTATTTACATAATATAAATTAATATTACGTAAATACTTTTGTAAAAGATGTATAAAGTACGAAAATTAATATTTACATGTGATTTTTTAATAAAATTTCGTTATGAGATTGATCTTAGTGGAAGTGACATAATCGATTTTTAACCTGTTACTAGACATGAATTTAATACATTATGCTTAACAGGATCTTTCTCGCGACATATTATTCGAAAAGACAATATAAGAAATAGAAAGATGCTATATGATTTTTTTATGATAGAAAAAATTATTAATTTCAGGCATGGAAATAACAGTTTCAGACATAAAAGAGATTTATTTTCCTTGCATTATTCATTTCGTATTAAATCTACAAGATAATACCAATTCGATAATCATTTTTAATAATAAAAGCAAAAACGGATAAAGTTTATTACAAAAATTGATATTTTATTAAAGATATAGATTATATGCGATTAAAGTGAATGCTGAATATATCGGATTAATCGAAAAGCATTTCTCAGCAGCTAACATTATCGTAGATATAGCAACATGTTTAACATATATAATGATATTATAATATTGAAAACATCAAACGGCACCGTGTATAACCATTTACAGAAACTATTATGTATTACTATATATATAACATTTGACTATATGACATTTGGATGGCATGTTCGAAAACAGTACGAAATTTCCGACCAATTCGATATGATATATAAAAAATATAAAAAACAGACGACAAAGAAATAGTAATTAATGAATAGATGATCGAATAAAATTCAAAGTAGAAACAATACCACATGATGATGTCAAATTTAAGTAAAAAGAATTTTCTTTTCCAGACTGAGCAGAAATCACAGTGGACGCAATTCTGGCAGAAATACCGAAAAATTCAAATTAGAGTAATCGAGGTAAGTTTGTAGGATCGAAGGTAAGTTCACAGATTGTTTATCAAACTAACTTGATTATATCAAATCAAGATCGTAAATGATTAACATGCTCATGTTTACAATCTTGTTTATTTAGATTATCCCGAGAATATAATTCCTTTATTCCAGAACTGCTTATGTCATGGAATATAATTAAACCTGAGATTATTCCAGTGTTTTTTTAGTAAGTGAATTTTCACATATTAATCATGTTGATAATTACATTAACTATCAATTGCACCGTGCAACGATTGCAAAATTTATCAACGTGTGCGCAAGCGTAATAATTGCAATTAATTAAAAACGAACTATTAATAATATAATAAATTAATAAATAAATTTATTATCAATCGTTTATATTTATTTGAAATTTTACTTTACTTTTATTACAAAGTTCTTAATATTCTAACTAGATATATAAATATATATATATATATATATATATATATATATATATATATATATCTGCGTATATCCGGTATATACATTCTATCGTGGCATTTGCGGTCACACAAGATTAATATTTCCAACATAAAGATAAAAACAAAATATTATAATGCACTCACAATATCGGATGGTAACAAATGCTTGCCTCACAAAGCAATACAAAAATATTAATCTCTTCATATTATACTATATATAATTTTCATAGTAATCACGTATCAATAATTATCCGGAAGTTGGTACTCTTGCATTAAACATTCCGAAATATCGTGAATATTTCACATAAAATACGTTATGGAATGTTTGTTGAAATAATAAAAACATAGTCTATTTTTTTTATGTAGTTAATATACATACACATACATACAACGATAATATGTAATAATTTATCATTTCAACAAAAGAACTACGAAATATACGTTTATACGGCAATGGTGCACTCAAATATATATATATATATTTATATGTGTATGTGTGTATATATATATATATGTGTATGTGTGTGTGTGTGTGTGTGTGTGTGTACACATATACACACACACAACACGCTAATTATTCTAAGATTAAATAAAAGTAAGCAATCACATGAATTTTTGATAGATTATGATAATAATGCGGATAAATGTAATTTGTTAGCTACATATAATGGAAATAACTTTATGTTTCTATTTCATATTCGATCTATCTGATCAGACAATCAATTATACATTATGCGGGATTGTCAGTTGATCTATTGGTCATACTGTAATCAAAGGATATCGTCGTTAAAGAATCCGCAGCATATTTCCGCTCCTGTTGTGTTGTTTTCAGCCATTGCTTGTGTTCGCATAAATAAGGATATAAAGGTACTACCAATACACTGATGTCATCCACCGATGCTATAGGTGAGGATTTCTCGTCCGTTTCGTCGGAATTCTCAGACTTTCCCATCCATACCCTACCGATTAATCGTCCCCTCGCCGCTTGCACCAATTCTTGAGCACCCATTGTCAGTCTATGAAATGAAGGAAACACATTTATGCTTCGTTACAGTTCAAGTTTCCATCTTTATATATGCGTTTCGTCTAATACCTATATTCTAATGATGGAGTATCAGGTGCGAGTGTTTTCCTAAGTATCGTCGCCGCTGTTTTATCCGATACTACATCCCATAATCCGTCCGTGGCAACGATAATGCAGTCTCTCTCGGTGAGATTACAACTATCCAAGTACAGGGATTGTATCTCAGGTTGAGACGACAGAAATGGTTTAATACTGACGCCAGTATTAGCGGCTTTCAATCCGTGATCTCCAAAACCGCGTGTCACACCGATCGTTCCCATTACTCTGCTCTGCATATTACAAGCGATTTCTTGGTCGTAATATTATAAATGAAGATACCTTGATTTGAAGGATTAATAAGTTGATAATGACAGCGTACCCTTTTCCCATGCCCTGAAATGAGCGGTAATTTCAAATCTGGATGCGTGAGAGTTTTGTACGCCCAACCCGTCATAAAAGGCTCACGGTATAAGACCATAGATCCCAGCTCTTTCTGCAATGGTCTCTTTCGAAATTCTAACGCGGTAAAGTGACCTTTCAGCAGCTCGTTGCTTCGTAGAAAGCCTAGAGCTCTAACGCGATTCGACTCGGAATCTGGAGTATGATCTCTGGTAAGGGCACGTTGTTCTTCTCCCAGAACTAGTACAGCCCTAATCATTCGGGGAAAAACAGTTATATAAACTCTTTATTTTATTAAAAGCGTTGCAAATATATAATTAAACCTGGAATCGCCAGCACCCGCAGCATATAGCCTTCCGTTAAGAAACAGAATTGTGATAGCTGTACAACCACCACCGCCATTTTGAGCCTGAACTTCTACTATTTGATCCATTTGCCTATATGATAGTTCTATAGCACCCGTAACTAAATCTCTTCCTTTTATCAGCTCGTTTTCATCTTCGTTTAATAGCATATTACCTGGTATGGCCAGCAGTTTTTCCTATTTTCAAATGATTTTAAATGAATGAATCTATTATATACATGAATTTCCCACATAAAATTATAATTATATCTTTAATAATAGTTACTGAAAGACGTAATACGTACAAGAATTATTCTATGTAGGTGTAATCTTGCTGTCAGAGCAACTTGATAACCTGCGTGACCATCGAACATTGAAAATAAAACATAGGGTAGTGTAACATTAATATCCGACAGTTTTAGGTCACCGCGCGTTGCAGAAGCCTGATCTTCGTTCCATGTACTTTTCCCAGCATTTATACATTCGGCATAACCGGCACACCAAGGTAAACGGCTAAGATCTCTTGGAACTATTATAGGTCTTACTCTATGATCCGCGCTTACCTATACAAATGTGCGATTTTGAAGATGTGACATTTTGAAGATTGTTTAAATAAACCTTACAACTCATCAATATTATCCAAATTTTAAGTAACAATGAAATATGATTCAACTGGACTCGAGGCAGTCCAAAGTATCCTACCTGTGTTTCCTCAGCTGTTAAACCTAGAAAACTAGGGCGACTGTAAGGCTTGTTTTCAACTTCCACAACATAATTAGAATTAATATAATCCGACATCATATCGTTGTCGACATCATTTGGATACTGTAGGCCAAGCTCGCTTGCGCCCACAGCATTCATTAATACTGATTTGAAGCGATTCAACATTTTGCCTCTGTTAACTCATGCAGAAGATTCCAATTAACAATTCAATTTGACAGACGGTAGCATACATTATACTTCATTGGTCTCAGTTCAATTCTATCATTTCGTAGTTATACATTTTTGTAATGATGCAACGATATATGTAAAGTTTTGGAATTGAGATTGATCACAGATTGAGATTATCAACAGCTTGGTTACCTGTCAAAAGATAAACTAAAAGTTAAATTTGAGGATCACCTATCGTATAAAACGATATCTACTCCTATTAGGGAACAATTTTATTTCTTTAAACATAATAGCACATACCGCAATTAGATGACCAGTAATCTTATTCAATTAATATCATCTTGTTGACAAACAGTTGTCAACTACTAGGTTATAATGTGACACAAGTATCGGCACATTTACGACATCTCAGCGACATCTGCATATGATGCATGTGAATCTGATCGACTGAATTCGAAACTTGTCGATAATAAATGTACCGCATGATGGCACATGCAGTTCGATTTCATTGTGGTACATAGTGGTGGGGAGTAAAGCTACAATCTGATAGACTGTATGATACATGCATGCAATATTATTTATATTATATTTGGAAAATGGAATATTATTTCCTTCCGTGAGAGAAGATAATTGGAATCTCAATTGTATTGCATTTAGCATAGTGTCTAATGCTAATGCTAGATATGTGTATATTTTATAAATTATAAGACAATTAACAATAGTTGTCAAATTTATCTTTTTGATTAAGTGTACCTTTTTTATAAAACTTCTTCCATGACTTCCTTATCTGAAATTAATTCAGTTTATTTCCGAGCTAATGCTGTTGTCATTCATACGGAGTAAGAAAATTGCTATATAAATATGTCTAAAATTAGGAACAATGTACGCAGCAATAAGGTAATTATAATAATTATAATTACAATAATTATATTTTGATTTATCTTGTTTTAAGCAGGAGACATTTAAAAAAGTTATAATCTCAGAGTATACGATACCAAGTCTTTGTATCTTTATAATATGGATAATTTTTCATGAAATAGGAACATGACGACCTGTCTTCAGATACATCCTCATCATTATCATCTGATGAAGAAGAGATTGATGCAAGAGATTTAAAACCAATTAAGGATTATCTGTCTAATCGTAAGGAATTAGCTTGTCAACTTTTCAAATCTGTTAAATCAGAGAAGATACGCATGATGCTGCCTCAAGTTCTAAAAGTAAGTTGAGACACAAAAATCAAGGATGATGACAACTTTTGTACGAGAATAAGTTTATATTTTAAATATAAACAATACAACGTTGTTCTCACATTACATAGCAAATGGATTTAACTGAACTGGAAGAATGGTGTGTGAGCGAACTGAATGGTATGTCCAAAGCTCGAATAACATCCATATTAAATGGTAAACCCATGTTGGAATCTTCAGATACAAGCGAATCAGATGATTCAGGTGACCGTATTGCGACATATAGATTAAATTTTATCAAAAATAACATCTCTATGTATTATATCTATGTTTCCTTATAGGCCCTTCTCTAGAGATCATTTCTGACACGGAAGAATGGACGGATGACGATACGTCTAAAAAGGAAAATGGAAAAGGAAAGCTAAAAAGAGATAAAGCAAAAACTAAGGGGAAAATGCAAGTAAATAAAAAGAACAATTTGGATAAGCCTAACGTTAAAGCAAGATGCAACGTTAAAAATGAGATTAATGATAAGGATAAAGAAATTAAGATAAAGAAAGAGGATGATAAGGATAAAACAAAAGAGGGAGATAGTTTGCTAGATTTGCTAGAGCTGGAAATGCGAGCTCGAGCAATAAGAGCTTTGATACGAAAGGAGGAAGATATAATCCCATCCAGCAATCCGTCGCAAACAAGTAATGGTCAGACAATGGAAAATAATATTGAGACATCTCAAGACGATGCTAAGGCAAAGGAGAATTGTCGCAAGCAGTTAGAAAGAATTATCAGCGCTCAGCAAAGTAACAAAGGTGAAGATGAAGATGTTGTTTTAGTAGTTCAACCTACACCGATTGTGGAGTTACTGTCTAGCGACAGCGATAGGGAAAATCCGGATAGAGCGCGAATAAATAACAAGTTGGAGAATGTACGTGCAACGGAAACTGGAAAAGCTGCAAACAATTTGGACGAAAATGCGAGAAATCCTAGTAAAATCAGCTCATACGATTCGAAGGAGAGGAAGGGAATTCAAGAAACAACAGAGAAACGCAATGATTCAAGCGCTACAGCTAAAATAGATCTGAGTATTAAGAGCGAAGCAAGAATGATAATGCCTGAAAGAAACGTAGGTATAAAGAACAATACATTATCGATATCGATCTCTGCGGACAATATTGCAGAGAGACGGAAAAGGTCGAAAAAGAGATCGCAGAAACAAAATGCAAAGACACAGATTGCATCTTCTGCAAATGAAGATCTTTCAAGATTAAAACAAAATAGTATAACCGACATCTTGGAACAGTCGAGCGATGCAAAGAATAAAGACATTAAACGACAGTCAAAACCAACTAAATTTCTCGATGAAAATAAACTTACCGCGAAAGAAGAAAATAAATCGAACGAAAAAATGATAAAAGAAAGCAGAATCGAGGAAGATGGATTGGCAGACTCGGACGAGGTAATTGATTTAGATGCTTACTGCGACGTTATAGATATAGTCAGTGGCGATGATGAGAAAAGCCAGGATAAAGTTATCGCGCCCTCCCAACAAGAGAATAAGCAACAAGTCGTGTCCAAAGTAGATTCAACTGAGACTTGGGCATCACGTTATTATCAAACTGATGATGTGCAAAACGTAATAAAGGAATCGAAGATACAGTCTGAAATCCGGAAACGTTTGAGAGAACGTCAGAGATTGTCCAAGTTGAATAAATCGCCAAACCTAAATTTACCATCGCAATCAGCGACAGCTGATGGCATAAATGCTACAACTGAGAAGGTTCCAATGGGATCAGTGGAGGAATATTTGGCTTTGAAACGTGCAGGGACTACGAACGTAGTTACTACTACTATTACTATTACTAACGACACTAATAATACAACGCAAAATAATAGTAATAATAATAATGATACAACGCAAGATAATCCTGAAACTGTTGACTGTAGTAATAATATTGATACAAAAGAGAGCTCAGAACAGAACAAAAATGTTTCTTCCGTTCAAGAATGCATAGATAGTGTAAGTGATGTACAAAAGACTGCTGTTTCGGAAATTATTGTTGCCCAACCGACAGAAATGGCTACCGAAACAAACAGTGACGCACAACCAGTGTAACATATAATTTGTAAACGAATGTTGCTGACGAAATATATCATTTTAATTTATGTGAATAAATGCTTATGTCATTAGTATATTTTATTTATACAGAAATTCTTCAAATGTCTTGTTTAATCGAATAAGAGAAAGCATCAAGAAAGTATTTTAAGGTATAATGATTTCATTATAATTGTTGCAGATATAGTTATTTAACTGTTTTTCGGCGATGTCCTTTACATTAACTTCGACAACTTCAAACATTTTATATCGCCACATTTTAGTCATCCAATTTAGTATTGTAGACGTTAAACCACTGAGCGGGCCTAAACCAGTCATTTTAATGTTGATTTTGCCAAGTTGTGTTATTGTCAGGTATTCCAGTTTTATGTTGCATATTTCATCATAATATATGATTACTCTTGCGTCCATTGCTAATCCGTCAATACTGCCTAATATCTTACCGCTAACCTTGATCAGGGCGAGCTTAAGCTTGCAAACAACATAAACATTAATACAGAATAAAATACATATTGAACATAATGCTAACGTAATATAATCAAGGCTGTATCTGATATTCCTCAACTATTAACTTACCTATCGTTTATACATGTAAATCATTACCTTGTAGTTGAAGTTAAAATTTGCCGTGGAAAGTCCAAGGCCAAATTCTATAACATGTATCTTTCCCACATTGGACATGAACGCATCTTCTGTTCTCTTTAAAGTCGAAAGGTCTCTGAAAGAGATTTCTCTCGTTTAAACAAATCGATCGTAACAAGCATAGTACAGATGATCTTTTCGGTTGCGTTAGAAGTTAGCTTACGCAAAGGTTCCATTAACTATTTCAAAATGGCATTTCATTCCAAGTCCTATATTGTATGTCTTCTTTACATCTGGAAGTTTAATTACAGATCGACCGGTTTTCTTAATGAAATGTATCGTGTTCTTAAGGGCGATGTCCACAGGTATGTTCATGATTAGCTGTGCACGAAAACTCACATCATCACGAGTGAAATAACAACGATCTAATAACAAAGCTTCTAGAACGGGATTACCTCAAATTTTTGGGTAACATTGATGGGATGAAGAATATGTGACATATTATGCTTAAGCTCATTGTATACGTTAATGTTTCGAAGCTCTTCCGCTGTCATCGTTCCTATTCTCTGGCAAAGATTCTCTTTGGCACACGACTGAACATAATAAACGATTGCCTTCTCCACTATCTTCGGTAGATTGGTGCTAAGAGAAAAGTTCATTTCATCGTAAGCTTGAATCACAAAATTCAGTTGGCCTTTGTGATCTCTTGGGATGAAATGAGCGATTGGGATCGAAAGGGCGTTCCTGCGCGTGGTTTCGTATCAATCGATAACAATCAAATCGCGGAATCGCGTTCTCATTTTACTCAATACAGCAAGTGTCCAATTTACGTAAACATTCTCCCGCAACGGTACATCCTCAAGTGTTTCAAGTAGTAAAACTTGAGTGAGTGTCTTACCTGGTCTTGACGTTGCTCGGTAAAAATAAGCGGCATTCTCGGAGTGCGTAATCCCCGCTGCTTAGTTTCTGCAACGGCAAAGCCGAGGATAATTATTATCGGGGACAAGTAAACCGTAATTATTGTACAAAGCGACTGGTACAGTCGCGCTCGGTTTTCCTCTGGTCTTTATTACTCGAGCGATTATGACGCGTTAAACTTACTTGAAACCTGCCGATTCCTAAAATGATACCGTTGGCCCTCCAGGAGAGCCTCTCGGGTAAGACGTCCTTAATCGTTGGTGGCTGGAATGACGTGTATCCTGAAAGTTGTCGTAATTAACTCGTAATGATCCGGACAGCGATCAATGATTCTCGGCGGATCGGCGATTACCTCTGAACTCGATGATGGATTCATTGAAGAGTACGTTGACAGGCGCTATCCCGGGATAAGAGAAAATCGCGACCTGCGGGCTATGTCTGATTAACAATTTGGTGCCGTAGACGACATACTCGCCGCGTCCGGATATCTGGACCTTGAAAACGTTCGGCTGACTGCATACTAAGGCACAAACATGCCGGTCGTAATAATTCCGATTTTTAAAATTATTCGTGCGGAAACGTCCACGCTGATCAGCGTCACGCGGAGATAAATAAGTTACGGATCGATCGGTAAAAATGTTGAATGTTGCATTAACGTCATTCGTGCGACTTTAATTGCACGATGAAGTAGTTAGGAAACGGCCATCAGCTTCCAGGTATATATCGCGTTGGGTAATATCGAACGGGAACGGCAAGTTCGATGTTGTTGCAACGAAAACAAAATTATCGCACTGTCGCAACGCCAGTCCCGGGAGTGACGCAGATTCCGATTTCCGAACGGATATGCAAATCACCCTCTTCAATTCGCGACGGGGCACGCACGAATCCGTCGAATCGGACGGTTTCTCTTCACGCTTCGCTGAAGCATGAGCAGCAGGGCTATTCCCAGCTCTATCGCGATTGATCTTTAACTTCGCTGAACACCCTCAGTGCAGACAGCTACAAGCTTTGCTTTTTTCATGATACAAAGAAGCGTTTGCGAAAGAGCATATTGCGTGCGGCGCGAGGGACTTTGCACGAAAGGCGATTGCGCGAAAGGCGAGATGAAATCGCGGATGTGTACGTATGATTCATCGCCGAATCTTACGTTATCCGACGCTATCTTACGTTATCCATTTGGCAATTCGCGCATAGCAATTCGATAATAACCCTCGCCTCCCGCATCGACCGAGAAGGACCGCGCGCGGGCGCGTTTTGGTTCATCTCGTTGCCCGCGAATCAGCGGATATTCAGCCGCGTTCGTTCCTCCTTCAAGCTCGCGGAGCGGAAGCCTCTAATCGAATCTCCCCAAGCGAGTTTCGGCGATCCTTCCGGCGTTGTTCCGCGATTCGGTCGCGATCCTCGACGTAATTACATCGCGGATAACGAACGGAAGCCTCGCGCGGGGAAAACCACGCTCACGTGAACCAGTCGGCGTAAGTGGACCGCGCGAAAGTGCGAAATGCACTTTTACCGCCGCTTACGACGATGGCGATGCATAAGCGATCCTGCATGCGATCGAGGAAGTGCACACAGTCGAGCGTAATCGCGTAATCGTGATTATTGCGCTGCAAGTAGCGCGAAACGCCGCCAACGCGCCGCGCAGCGCGACGCTATTACGGCATCGAGGTGCGCGCACCAACTCGCGTTCTACCCTCAGGGCTAGAGGGATGAGGGGAGGAAGAGGGGGAGAGGGGCTGGAGGGGGAGGGGTCGATCACGCACCGCGTGGCGAGGTGCGAGGCGGATCTATCGGTATCGATCGCGCGAGCCGCGAAGAAGCCGCGATATCGTGCGATTCTTATTGCGTTCAAACGAAACCGGAGCGATTTCCGGTTTCTCTCGTCCGGCAGAATTTCTGAGGCCTCATTTACGCCGGAGGTGGGTAAAACGGCGAGTGTCGAGCGAATAACGAAGATTAAAAGCGGAGGATTAGCGCGTTCTGTCGGACGAGGCGTCTCGCGTTTTAGACTTGATCGAGCTCGCCTCGAAGAGTGTTTCCTCTTATCGAATTAGCTTGACGGCTGATGAGAGAAAGAGAGAGAGAGAGAGAGAGAGAGAGAGAGAGAGAGAGAGGGAGAGAGAGAAGCGGAAGAATCTCGATACTTGCATCGATAAGCCCGCATTCTTTTCGTCTTTCGTCTTGCCGCGCTATGGCGGCAAAACTGTGTCCGTCATTATTGCTGCATCGCGATCCAAAAAAAAACAAAAAAAAAAGAAAAAAAATTCGGAAGAGCGACGGAGAAGCGCTGGCGCTGTTTCGCTGTCAATGCTCATCGCGTGTGATCGAACAAGCTCGTTTCATTACGCGAAATCGTGGACGTTCCGCTTCCGATGAAAGCCAAGTTCATAAGTTCGCCGGACAGCAGGCGCGGTCGCTTCAACGGTGACCGCGTTTCCTGCGGCGCGCTTTATGAGAACTCCTCCAACATTAAAGGACATTAAGGCAATAGCCGTTGAATTATTGCAGTCTACTTGTGCCGCAGTATTGCTTACCTATCAGCTGAGACGACTTTCCCGCGGATCGATACGTTATTGTTAGCAGCGTAACTAGGAAGAGACACCGAGTCAGATTTCCGGACATCGCGATGGATTTCCGCGATTTAAGATTAAATGCACGGACGCGCAACCGCGGCCTGCGATTAACGTTGAATCCGTTCGGCTATTATGATTAACACTTTGATGGCCACTGTCACGTATACATGATTCCGCTATCCGGCAGTTATCACGGATCACGCAAACGTGACTTCGCGGCGATTACGGGCTTACGGCGTACGAGAATCGTTATCGGTTGAAATAAATGTCCGTGTAATGCTAAGGTGAAATAAAACAGTACTATTAGATTATTTGAAGAATGATGATTTACAGAGAAATTTTACAGCATTTTTCGTAGAAAAGGAACAGTTTGCGTTCTGCCGTGGAGAACAGCGCCGAAAGATGATGTCTACGATTCATTCAGCAGGAATGATCGAAGTCACTCGCGCGAAAAGTAGGACAAAGGTCATGAAAGTAGCGTGCGTCGTCGATTATAACGAATACATGAAAGCTATCGATCGCGCAAACCGGTATTTACCGTATTATTAAAATCGTTTTTATTAAAAATTAAAAAATGGACAAAGAACTGTCGGAAATTTATTGAATCGCGCGTTATCTATGCCTATCGGATTTATGTGAAAAATTCAACTCGATACGATGCAAAGTTTTCTTCATGTGCCGCTGAGGCATGACTGGGTACAAGCAGTATCGAGCTTCTATATCGGTAACTATATCGTAATTATATTAATAACGACTGTGCAAAATTCGCCAGCGGCAGGCGATAAGGCCTGAGATGCTATGCGGCCGCTAAAGCGTTAAAGCAACCACGATAAGGCAATGTTGCAATTTTTATCCAAATTGGAATTGCTCTGTTGTATAATTATATCAAGAAAAACCGAGACAACTTCCATAAACCACAAACGGTATATACAGATAATCTAACAGTTTCTTCCATATGTGATATACATATATGTAGTCTTCAAAATTTTTCCAAGTATTAACCGATGAAGGATAATGTTTCTCAACATCTATCCAACTTCTTTCTAGCTCCTCTGATAGGGAATTTTCTTTTAATAAAGTGAAGGTACTTAGGGTACTTCTCTCACTGATAAATTATTGATAACGCAATTCTCGCGGCACGAGCGCTACCAATCGAAAAAGTAAATTGATTCTTTAATACATTTATTAATGACTTTTTACTTGAGCACGCTTGGCATCTTGACAATGGTATTGACTCAAGTCGATGAGAAATCCATACGCGATTCGAACAAAATCTCAAAATAGAAGCTTCAATTGAGCAGAAACAGGCGACGGCCTGTTAACGTTAAACTTTCTGACAGATCTGCTTTTTAATGGATACAATGACGCATTCATTCGCGCGCAATGAATCGGATAATCGCAGGAGATTCGTTGATCTTCTAAAGTCCGACAGATCTAACTGGTACAATTTCGATAGAGCTATACAAAAATATCACAGATTATCTTGAAATGCGAGTCAATTGGAACGAGCCGATTATGCCAATTTATCACAGTCCACTCTTTTAACACTTTATGGTCATTACCAGTAGTTGGGATCGATAATGCGGCAATTATTTGACCACTTGACCGACCTCAGATTTATTACCATTTCGCGTGTACAAGAATTAATGCCCAATCTAGCCATGATCGATTATTTTTAATCGTATATAATGATATACCGAGGCGTTATTTATTTCTATGTGCAATTTACCGCGAGGTCGATATCACGCATCAAATAACGTTGCAATAATTTCCTAGTAATGAAACATGTAACGTATTTTCCATTATAATGCAAGTTTCTATAAATATATCCTTTTGCATAAATTTTGTGCAATTTTTATCGGAGGAAAACATCACATTTATCACATATGTATTTGTGTTACGCTATGGATTGATCAAGGTACGATATTTGCTGCGAGATAAATGATCGCACGCGTGTCAAAGACCATCTGTGGCAATAATTAATATAAAAATGAGAACGCGCGATTGAATTCCTATAACAAAATGCGACGCGTCGGTGTTTGCATAATCGTTTAATTAAACGAATTCATGATGAGACAGAGAGAGCAAGAGAGAGAGAGAGAGAAAGAGAGAGAGAGAGAGAGAGAGAGAGAATCTTCAATCGGTTCTATTAATCATGTTAATTAATCATATTATTTATAGTTAATTGATTATATTTTCAAATCGCTGTTTTCAGTCGAATTTTTATTCTGTGAAATACAGAATTATCATATAGAAGATAATGAAATAATGTTACAATTAAAAATTGTAATCATGATGTAATCTTATTATGAGATGAGACGAATGGCCGTTTCGCGTTTGTCAATGGCAGCGCGCGCGCAACGCTTTTACCAATTAAATTTCCATTGGTATTACTTCTTATATCCAATCATCGCGCAAGACAAGCCATATAAGACTCCCTTGCGTCCGATTAATTCCGTCCAAATGCCGGAATTTCCTGCGGACTCGTGAATTTTTATTCCAGAATCGGCTTTCTACACGAGCGCAGTCCCCTTGCCAACAGAACGCAAACTTCAAACTACTTTGTTGACAATATCAATATTAACGTTATGTACGTCGGCGATCGTTTCTCCGCGCAAACAAGCGCAGCCGTCGACGTACGTGACGCCGATAGAAAGGATTCTTCCGCGCTTCTTCCGCGTCGATGGAATATGTCGAACGTTATGTACTTTATGGCTGTGCGAAGCGTTGCAGATTTTTCTCAGACTTTTTCGCGAGTGTAATGTTGTTTCTCATTAACAGGACAGATCGTAGATTATAATTCGAGGAGAGTGGCAGAGAAATATCAATCGTCTGAGGAAGCTGCTAAAGTATCGGCATGTCCGTGCAACGTATTTTTCGCGAAAACGTGATAGTCGGGAAAGGATCATCCGCTCTCTGCCTCAACCAGCCGCATCGCTTCTCCACCCTCGAGATTCCTCTAATTGGATAACGATAAGATCGCCGTCTGGAATCTTATCGTACGACGTACTCGCGCACAATGAATGTTCGTAATGAAGGAAAAAAAGAAAAAGAGAAAACCACGGTCGAAGCTCGCGTGAGACCGCGATTCTGCGCCGGTTGCATCGCAGTCACACATAACGTGCCCGTGATAATAAGGAAACGCTCATATTTATATAAACGTATGCTCATACGCTCTATGACACCGCGCCTTTGCGAGAAACATGGCCGAAAGCAAATCGATTACGTTAAGCGAATCTCGATAGCCGACCAGTCATCGTCGAGTAGTTTTAGTGTCGAGGCAGACGAGGCAGATAATGGTTTGATTGGTTCACTTATCTGCGTGCATTCGCGCAGAGAACGCCTTCGCGATTACCAGAGAACCGCTACGATCTCCGAGGCAGCATTCGCGCACTTTTCTTGGATGGCTCGCTGGCCGGTGCAGGTGAATTGCACAATTACAAACGGAATGGGTACCGTCACCGGCGCGTATTTGCTCGTTACATAATCCGCGCCGCGCGATTAATCGGCATGTTTACAAACACAATAGGCGCGCGCCACCGCTGATCTCGCGGACGAGCACGCGTACGATTTCGCGCGCTGATCGACGGGATCTCTCCTCTTCGCGTCTCTCCACTTCCTGGTCCATTAACCGCGATTACCTGGCGCGTTGGATAACGGCGGCGTTTGCTCGTCCGCCAACCGCGCGTCTTGATCAGCGCGCGCAGTCAACAGCCTTGCACATCCGCGGAGATGAATTTAGCCGAGGCTTCAGCCGACGCCTGTCAGTTCCGCGGCACGATGTCGGTTTTCACGTGCCGTTAATCGATCACAGCGCGATATCGAGCGCGCGTTCCTCCGCGACCGGTCGATTCCCGGCGATCATCGTGGTGCTATAAAGCACGCGGATCACGAGGGTCAAACGAAGGCATGTTTCCTCAACTCGCCGGAATAATTTCGGCGAAATGCGGTTTCTCCGTACGTGCATAACGGCGGTCCCTCGAGAGATCCTGTGAAGCGGATTTTTAAGATCGCTCGTATACGCCGGCTGCTTTCAAGTCTCCGAACGCGTAACGCCGGAAGTGGACTCAGCACGCGGAAACGAGCCCGGAGTGTGGCGAAACGACGCCGCTATCCGATCACGGTATCGGCACGGCAATGAAAGTGATCCAGACCGACGACGACGGTGAGAGATGGCGAATATCTCTCTCCCGGTTTCGCTTCTCGCTCTAATCGCGTATTAACGAAGCATCCTATCGCCCATAGGAATCACGCTGTCGCGGAATGGCGCCTGCATAATGGCAACCCGAGACGCACGCAGCCGAGGAACCTGCTTAGCTAGGTCGCAGGTCGCTGCAATCATCGCGGGGGGTAATTAAGTCCGCGTCCTCGGCCCAGTTGGCAGATGAATCGCCGAGCGGCATGCCGCGCCGCGTAATACGGGAAAGAAAGTCCTGGCGTGGAAACGAAAGCGAAATGGAACGACGGTATTATTTGCGTGCGTGTCTACTCTCACGCGGAAAGAGAAAGAGAGAGAGAAAGAGAGAGAGAGAGAGAGAGAGAGAGAGAGAGAGAGAGCGCGAGGAAGTCCATCGATTCCGCGCGACGCTGGCGGATCGGCGATTCGACGAAGAGATTCGCAAGGTTCCCCGCAGCGCGTTGCGCGATTTGTGCAATTATACTTCGTTCGTGTATCGTTCGTGTATCCATTAGCCAGCTGCGTAACTACCATTTATGAGAATTTCTCTGAAATATTTCAGCAAGCGTTTATGATGATCGATGAGATATGCCACATTAGAACGTAATCGAGTGAAAGGAGGAGCCTAGTGCGATTAATTGGACCCGGTTCCCGATGCGACGCACGTCGCATTTACCGGGAACGATTATTCGGCTACTCCCGGTTGTCGGTTTGCATTAGCCGCGTTGTGCAATGATTACTTGCGCAAGCAAAGGGAATTACTTCGAAGTGTACCGGAATGTTTACGAACATGCGTTCGAACATGCGTTAGATTCTACGTTGTGCATCGCTGAATTTTCAGGGAAAAAAGACATTTTGGGATAATCTGAGATCCAGAGTGGAAGCCTTACCTCCAGAATCTTCTCCAGATCACTTTTGGCTTTAAGCTGTACACAAATCCGACACAAAGTTGCAAAGACTAATTCGACCGACTCTCGCCCTCTGATTCCGAACCGCGATTCTACGCCTGCAGCAGCAAAAACAACTACTTGCACAGGTAAAAATAAAAATCGAGAGAGAAAGAAATACATGCGTTCCGGTACATGCATTAATTGGACCAAACTGTCGCAAGGCGAGCGAGCCACGTGCGCAGCCTTCGCAGATTTTTGCTCATGAATTCCGGCATATGTCGTAAGTGGCCGTTTCGAAATCGTGCGGCTGATTTTTGCATACTTCCCGGCTTCGGTGATACGATCTCCGTTGCAGTCGCGGGAAAATCCAACGACGCTGCAGTCGGCGGCTTAACGACGCGGTCACGTCAGGTCGAATCCTTGTGGCGCAAGTCGCGCATACGTCGCGCACAGCAGCGCGTGATGCGTGATGTCGAAAGCGCCGCGAGATTAATCTCCGCGTCTGAAGGGAGAGGCGAGAGGACAAGTGCCGCTGCGCGATTTTCGCACACTCTGACATTTACGGCTGGCGTCCTCCCCCTCCGAACGTTAAAAGTGCTGTTTGCTTTAACGAGTGACGTTCATTTTTTCAGCATCGGCGCGCACATGCCTCTTACGGTGAAACAAGTGCAGCTTCTAGTTGGCGCAGCTCGCGTAATATCGACGAGTGAAAGTCTCCCCGCAATTCCTCATAATCGCAAAACGCGTCGGGCTAAAGCGTCCCCGCCGCTGTCGCAGTCGCAGCGGAACCTAGAGCCCTCTCTTCCCTTCTTCCCACCGTCGACTAGTTCTCTCGCCTAGCGTTCCAGTATTTCGTAAGAGCAGTCGTTATGTAAAAAAAAAATACTTTATTCGTACGTGTACATTTACAGGGTGTATCGTGCAATTCGAGGATAGGATCGATTACAATATCGCTGCATCGATGTTGATTCCTATCGAAGCAACGCGATGGTCGCTTCGCCGGTCGCCTCTCGATCTCTCGGCGATCGGTTCCTCGAAAAGAGCTTCTGGCCACGCGCCGCGAGCTGATTTACCATCAGGCAAAGGGGAGAGGGCAAGAGAATCACGGGCCCTCGCCACCTCTCGCGCGGTAGCTTTGTCTCAGTGATGTCCGAATCCGCCGAAATCGCCGCCGAAGTCGCCGCCGTATCCGCCGAAGTCGCCGCCACCGCCGAAGCCGCCCTCATCGTGGCCCTTAACGACCACCGGATAGGGCTCCTTCACGACTATCGGGACCTTGACGGGGTAGGGCACTGGTTTCGCTACCTCGACCGGGACCTTGACCGGTACCTTGACCGTGTAGGGCACTTTGATGGGTACCTTCACCGGTACTTTCACCGGATAGGGCACCGGCTTCTCCACCGGATAGGGCACGTGCTTCGTGACCTCCACCGGGTAAGGTTGCGGCACATGAACGGGGTACGGACGGTCGACGGGCACTTTGACCGGTACCTTCACCGGGTAGGGCACGTGCTTGGTGACCTCCACCGGATACGGATGCGGCACCGGCACGTGTTTCGTCACTGTCACCGCCTTGATATGATCAGTGGAGATGATCTCGCCGCCACCCAGTCCGCCCCCGAAATCGCCGCCGAAACCACCCCCGAAACCGCCGTGATCGCCCAAGCTCAGCTCCAGTCCGCGCTTCGACTTTTCATCATTCTTCGGCTCGGCGCTGGACTCGGCCGCCTTCTTCGTTTCCTCTGCTACGACCGATAATACTAGGCCGCATAGAAGTATCACCTGCATCGAGGAGAAAGAAATGGATAAATGTTTATACGAGCGTAAACGACAAGTGCACGTTTCGGATTTATGAAGCGTGAACACGCGCGAGTCTACGGCTTTCCTCGCGATTTGCTTTGCCCGCCGTTGCTCTTTCGCAAGACCGAATGAAAGGCTGCGCATCGTCGTGTCACGTGGGCGATTTACACACGGCGCTGTAATTTGTAAAACGAGGTTTAAGCTCCTTCGTCCACGTTAAGGTGAATCTCAGTCGCGGTATCCAGCAACAGAATCGATCAGTTTCTCGAGAAATTGTCGAATCGGAGCGGATCCCTCGAGAATGACTTTCAAAATTACTCTCCGACAGATATTCCGAAGCCAAACAAGACTGGATGGACTGAATGCGCCGATTGTACGTAATCTTTCAAAATTTCAAAATTTTCGATTTAGCGTCCCGTTCATTGTTTCCGAAAGCGAGAAACCGTTCCGAGGAAACGAGGTTTGATGTTGGCGACAACACGAGGATCCGTCGAGGATCAAGTCGAAATTTCGCTTCTCAAGTCTGTTTTTTTCTTTTATTACATAGCGAGGAAAGTGACGACGTCGCTCGGAAATCAAAGGCCGCGTTTAACAACGCGCGTCGCACAGCTCGGGCTCGAATGTGGCTTGTGCTTTTACAAGCGGCGATTCGAGCGGCTATCTTACTGGAGTTACTCACTTTCAGCTTGTCGGTGCTGTTCATGTTGGTCGGCAGTGAGCACACTGGCATCGACATGGTCTACCCTCGCTTTTATAGGGGACGCAACGGTCTGCCCGCTGGCCAACTCGAGCGTGCCGATGAAATTGTCGGCGGGTAGGAAATCAACAGGAGGAGAGGAAGACAACGCCGGCGTCATGGACGACGCTTTCCTCCGTTTGCCTTTTGTTCATCGCGTTTTCGACTCGATTTCATCCCAGATGGAAACGCACCTCCGCGATGAGGAAAAAAGAATCGTCGTCACTAGCGATAGACGCGCGCCCGCGCGATATCGAACTCTGTTCGGGCATGTACGAGAAAGCGAACCTCTCAGTTAATATAAAATGTCCGCGCTCGGTCAAATACTCGGTAAAAATTTTTTTACTTTACGTCACGTTAATCTTTTGCATCGGATTTGAAAAATGTCCCTCATGAAACACCGAGTTCGATACACTTTCAACGTCGATTATTGTTACGTACGTGTACGTGCGCGTGTACGTACTTTATGCACGCTGTTGCGAGGAAAAATATTTTTGCAGAATGTTTTCAAGTTGCAAAAATATGAGCTCGATGCGCGCGATATTTTCAGCCAGCCGCTCTTCGTGTTCCTCCTCACGACGAGAGACACCACCCTTAAATTCAATTTTGATTTTTTCAGTTTTTTCTTACGTCGCTTTATCGCGTACGGCGTTATCGCATTGAGCTCTTAATCACGAGGGGAATCTGTAATGATCGAAATCATTGCGGGGCATTTTACGTCTGTCAATGTTCTTCGATCGATTCAATTCTGCGTCTTCTGTTAACTTTTGTAATCTCCGGAGACTTCATCAATATTAAGAGCTTAATTAACTCGAGAGAGGCAGAAAGATTCCTCGACGATACGAAAGTACCTTCTCTCGCCTTTTTTCCTCGACGTTTCGAAATACGAAGGTATTGCGAGGACGTTCGCGTTCAGCTTCAACCTCTTCGAATTTAATATACTCGCCTCATTTCCATGCTCGCGGCACGCTCAACCGGCATGTTATCTCTTTCCCGCGCGATTCCGTGCGCCGCGACATTTGACAGCAAGACGAAGACGGTCGCGCTGTTAGCGGCCGTGAAATTAAAAGGGACGATTCCGAAGAATCCGTTGGCCGCTTTAATAGGAAGCCGTTGAAGCTCGTTAACTCGCGGCCGGGTAAAATTCCCGTGCACCGGAAGCAGTTTCCAGGTGCGAGAGTCGGTTTCGCTCGGTATGTATGAGGCTGCGCGGTGGCGCGATTTTTGGCTTATCGCGCGTAGCCCCCGCGGGTGCGATTAATCTCGAAATGACTTCGTAGCTCGATCTCGTGCCGCTTCGAAAGAGTATTAGAATAGCCGCGTATCCGTGGTTTATCAGGGTTATCGGCACGAATGCATTTCCATACATCTGAATTTGGATTTCCATATTTGAATCCGGAAGTATTGATTTGACTTCTGGAGAGCCGGATAGAAGTGTGTTTCGAGAGTCCCGGCCGCGTCGGCGCTCTCGATCGATCGAAATCCGTGCCCGAAAATCGCGCGAACGATGTAGCGCGCGCGATAGTTTTTTATTTGATCCACAGCCGGGGATTAAATTGTTTTCGATGAATTTATAGTGATTCGTCAGAGACCGCAATCTGCTCGTGCCATATCTGCTTTTCGACACGACGATCCCCAAATTCCGACAATCGACGATTTCGGGCGAATCGGCAACGTCCTCTCCATTCGAGAGTTTTATTATCCGGAAGCTATAACGCCGTCTCCCGATTCGCGTCCCGTTCAAATTGCTTCCCTTGATTGCTCGCTGCGGAATTTGCACTCGGCTCTTGAGAATGCAAAGTCACTTGCTACCTGCGTGCCTGCGAGCAGGAGGACAAGACAAAAAGGAGGAAGAGGGTTTTCGATATCGAAGAACGCGGCGATAGCACGACGATTAATCCATGATGGGATCGGCCGCTCTTGGCTAATAATTGGCATCCGCGTGATGCAATCCTCGCATCGGTGCATCAGTTGCCGAGGCCGCGGTCTCATTCATCGAGTTTGAAACTAATGACACGCGCTGGTGCCGAGACGGCTAATTTTCTGCGGTGATTCCTGCTACAAACCGGGCTGTCCGTTATGTTTTAATCGAGTGCCATCTAAACGAGCAACGACGAACGCGCGTAAGTCGGTTAACGCTCATCCTCGTGATGCTCTCATCAAGCTCTGATCAGGCCGATATCGCGTGATCTGTTTTAACGCGCGCACGTCTCGCGCGCAGCGGAGCGAATTAATAACGATCGTTCGATTAATTACGCTCAAGTCAAAAAGCAACCTGATTCACTTGATATATATATATATATATATATATATATATATGTCAATATATAAAACTCTCTCTATATATATATAGAGTTTTTACAAGGCTCGCGAACAAATCCCGTTGGTTCACGCCTCGCTGTGCATAATATGCGTGCTCGGAGCGTAGTTAGGTAGTTCTTTCCCATGTTAAGCTGCTCCGCACATTCATTGTGTCATAAGCGCCTTTGCGCGGATTGTTATTACGTTCTGGATTACGTGTATGAGCCGCGTGATTTTAATTGTGATGCTATTTGCTCGAAAGTCTTCCTACAGCGGGATATCAGGAAGCTGTTGAGCGGCTAGGGTTATCAGATTAAACGCGGCGCAGTGAAAATCTCGGGTCTCCTCTTTTCTTTCTTTTCTCCTCGATCGATTGTATAGCGAGACTCCCCGCATTACGTATACGGAACCACGCGGAGCGAGCTAGCCGATTACATTTACTGCCGGATGTAATGCACGCGCGCTCTTGTTGAAGGCGGCGATCAGCGATCTCGCATACTTTCTACCGATCTCCCGATACTCGCGGGGCCGCGGTTACATAAATTTCGACACATCGCGCCGCATTTTCCGCCGTCGATCTCGCCTCCTCGCGAGGCCTCGACGAAATTCGATTTCACGCGCAAATTATCGTACGCGCGCGCCAACATCTGCGCTTAATGTCGATTTAAATGTCTGCTAATCTAAAGCCTCCGCTTCGTCAAAGTTCATCAGCGGACGGACGTTCGTTGATTTAACGAGCGTTTTTCTCTTTCCCGTTTTCTTCAGGCGAGCCGGCCGGCTAACTCCCTCGTCTACGTAAATGCAAATTCGCGAAAAGCCGTCCGGAGAACGCGCGCGAACTTTCGATCGGCGACTTCTTATCCCCCTCTCCCGTCGAAACAGTCCACCCTTTTTTCCGAGCTCGAGCCGAAACCTGAACTTCACGTCGTCTTCGAGGGACGGTGGCGCGAATGCACCAGCGAATTCTCGCGCGCCGGACGTCATCGTCGGCGGGATTTTCGCGTAGTCTGCGTTTCCGCTTCACCGACCGCGGGCGTAACCTTATGCAATAATGGGAAAGGCTTTGGAGTCGGCCAGGCCGCAGCTCTCATGAATATATGGATAGATGTTCTCGCTCAAGGTGTTTGTCAGGCAGTTTTCTAGTTACGCCTGCTTCCATCCTCGCGACTCCTCTCGAGCCCTCCAAGCGCAGACATAATTTGCGTCCTAGATCTGCGGAGACCTACGGGAGAGATTAAAGGGATTTTTAGCTCTCCGGAGGTCTTAGGTCTTCTCCGAAAACGCTTCTGTCAGGAGCGGTTCCGATGGGAACCGCGACGTTCATGAATTTTTATATGCGCTTAATTCGTTGATTCGTTGATTGTCTTGTTGCTCGTCTAACGCGTACGCGTAATGCGATCGCGATAACGTACGCGCATGGTAACTTTATATAATGAATTTTTCTATTACATATTTCTCGATAAGTTTTATCGGTATCTGATAAAGATTTCACTAATAAATGCATTCCGTTCGTACGAATCAATCAAGGCGCAGCTTAATCATCGAAATAATTCATGTTTACGAAAAGAAGTCAAACAGAGGCAAAAGCTTGTTGCGTAAGTTATGAATGCCTCTGAGACTGCGAGAGGACAGGCTTATTTAAAAATATTATGCTAGACATGGAAAATGTTCAGCACACAGCGCCGCGTGCTAAACACATTGTTGGATAGGCAACTGATCAAAGTGATCGAACATAACTCTCTCTTTCGCGCGCATAGATTTGATTCTCCTTCAGCGAGCTAGAACGCGTGGAGGAGCATATCGTACATGAAATTCGTGCCAGAGTTTATCCCTGATCTTTTATTCAACAAATTACAGGCTCTATTCGTGTATCGGCAATTACATTGAAATAAATGCATCAATGAATAAATTACGAAAATACGATTATTAATGTTTAAAATAAATTTCAATTTTAATAATTAACTAAACAGTAGCAAAGATTATCACATTATGCGCAACATAATTATTCGATTATCATGCGCATTTTAATTGAGAGAGCTCGATCGTGTCAAGTTAAAGTTTAATTCGATTATATAAATTCGCAATGAGCCCATCTTTATTAAATAAAATCGATAATGCATCGACGTGTACGTTACAAAATTGTTGCGACTGTTTACCGAATAACGTCCGCGACATGCGAAGGCTTGCGGTGACTTGTGCAAAACATAAATGTTTATTTAATGCAGCGAACCCGGCCGCTGCGTCTGGCCTGTAATTACACGATGTTAAATACGAAACGCTGCAATCCCTGCGTATTCCCTGCGCGGTAATTATTTTCGAAGGTTACAAAGTATCGTGTAAGTGAGTAAAGACCTTTTGCAAAGACGTCATCGGAACCGAGCATTTACCAAGAATCGCGATTTAGTTCACCCGGCCGCTAATAACGTATCACCTGGGAATGATACAAGTAAAAGTTACATTTAATGCCATGGATCGATTATGAAAGCGGTTTTAATAAAAACGTTGCCGCGCGTGAATGACTTGAGGTAACGGCGTGTATATCTTTGTGAGTTCCGCAAATTATCTTAGAATCAGACCATACGGCGTTAGGAGGCTGAGAAAAACATTGCTTTCGACATCGAGCAACGCCGAATGAAATCGAGGAATTACGCTATTAACGATGCGGTTGTGCTCGGACCGTCGATTCTGTCACGCGCGTTCATCGCGCGGGTATGTCCATCTCGAAGCGCGTTCTAATACGCGAAACTCGACGGTGGAACGATCGAGGAGGCAACAATAGCGCGCTGATTACTTTACGAGACGTTTCGAAATTTTCACGTCGCCTGCCGCGCGATCATCAACGTGCGCATCATCATCGAGCGCCAAGCGTCGTAATGTCTTTAACAACTTCCTTCACGCGCTGCGAATCCATTTTTTAATTAGCCGAGCATCGGGCAATGATGCCGGCGATGCATAGCGTGCGTGTGCGTGTCCGTGACACGTAGAGAAAGTCCAATCGTCGAGCGGCGCCTTGCGCGCTACGGATTTTGTCACTTAATTAGATTTACGGACGGAAGCACCTTCGAGAACAAGTGCCGGCTCGTAAAGTCGGTCGGATGTGGATTAATTAAGAGAGATTTCGTCGTCCGCACGCGAGCACCAGTTCCATTCCGCGGGATGGCATAACGCCGCTTCATTTTCGCGCGATGGCGCGATAAATATGCGATGCAAAGAGTTTCCTCCGAGTCGCAGCAGTCGACTGGCCGACGAATCGAGTATATCGATGAAACTCGCGTCTAATAAGAGAGATAGAGAGATAGAGAGAGAGAGAGAGAGAGAGAGAGAGAGAGAGAGAGAGAGAGAGAGAGAGATTCGGAAGGCGAACGTTCTGCGAATGTTAAAGCATGCACGCGCGCGAGCGACCCTTTAGATCGTAACATTTAGGATTGCTACCGCGGACGATTACGCGATGCAACGATGACGGGATTAGTCCCTGAACGTTCTCCGTTATTATTAGCGTCCACTTAGCGTCTCAGGCAGTCGCGTTACGAGCTAACTGATCCAAGAACAAAGCGTTTATTACAGGTATTCCTATTCCCTGCCTGCGAGACTTTTATATTAATTATAATATAAACGGCCGATACATGAAAGCTTTAAGCGATCCTCCGGGACTATGTTTCACGATTGTTAATAATGCGGCAATTTACGTATTACTACTCATTCTGCATTAGCGATTCTCCCGATTGTCTTTGTGAACAGAGCGTTTGCATTTGCGCAACGCTTGCGGGGCTTACCACCGCCGTTACGTCCGACAAGATTTACGAGGAGCTGAGAGCAAAAGGAGGAACAACTCCGGACGTTTTTGACGCGGTGAAAGAAGAGAAGAAAGAACCGAAGAAAGTGGCTTAGGATCGGCAATGAGCTCGATCTAAATTGCGGGCTCTAAATTGCGGCTCTTCCTCGACGAGGAGACAGCGATTGGAGCCGAGCGTTGGAACGACGGGGGCGGCGACGTTACGCGGCACCGTCAGTAATCAGTCTCACCGAGTGGTAGCCCGTGGGAAAACGGCTGAACGCCGAATGGTTTTGCGCGGAAAGGCTGGTCACAATCGGTCCACCTTAAAGCCGGCGTTCCGGCGTGTGGAGCGCGATTTTCCGGGGAGTGGGCCAGCGAGCACGAGCGAAAGTGCCGCTATATATGCCGCAGATTGGCACGATGCAACTTCAGTGTGCACTCCCGAAGGCTACCATGAGCACTACGAAGGTGAGCTCGCGCTGCTGGTACCGGCAGCGCGTACTGCAGGGCTCTCACGAGGGTCCCTTTAGGGCGTAGCGCAGCGGAGAGGATTATGCACGGGATTATGCGCGATGCATGAGGACCGCGTCGGGATTTAGCATTCATGGCGCGAGATCGCTTAGATAATCATGGTGTTGCGTTTCACGCGCGGACGTGCATAGTGCTAGACTCACCGTAGAGATCACCGTGTGATTCTTTGTCCGGCTGGAAGAGTGAAAGTCCCGCCAAGTAGCCGAGGGACGTGATTAAATACCGCGCGCGCGCGCGCTAATTACGCTAAGCGTAAAGTTCATCTCGATCTCCGCGAGAATCCGTTCGTCATCGCTTGGTCTTGCACGCATCGCGCGCACTCTTCGGGGATCGCCTTTCATTCAGCCCGAGCCTCTTTTGTCGGCCGTGAAGGCGCGCATAGGATCACTCTTAATTCCAGAGGGGAGCCCTCTCAAAACCTCCCGAATTAATCTCCCAGTCGATTCAAACCTTGATCATGAGGGACCGCAATTAACGTACATTTACTCGTAGACGCTGGTGCTCCTCGCCCTTGTGGCGACGGCGGCTCTGGCCATCGAGACCAAGAAGTCCGACAGCAAAGGAGCCGCCGCCTCAAAGGACGCCAAGAGCAAGCGCGGCCTGGAACTGAGTCTGGGTCATGGTGGTTTCGGCGGCGGCGGCGGCGGCGGCGGCGGCGGTTTCGGTGGACACGATTTTGGCGGCTTCGGCGGCGGATTCGGCGGCGGTCTTGGTGGTGGCGGCGGCGGCGGCGGCGGCGGCGGCGGCGGCGACGGCGGACGTATTTCCGGCATCACGATCCATCGCGAGGTCTCGGTTCCGGTCCCGGTACCCTACACCGTCGAGAGAAACGTACCGGTAGCAGTACCGGTTGAGGTGAAGGTGCCAGTGGACAACCCGGTTCCATATCACGTACCAAAGCCCTACCCGGTCCCAGTGGAGAAGACCGTAGCGGTCCCCGTAGAGAAACCGGTCCCAGTACCCGTCAAGGTGCCCGTTAAGGTGCCCGTCAAAGTTCCCGTTCCCGTTAGCGTGCCTGTTAAAGTACCATACCCCGTGCACAAGGAGGTGCCCTACCCGGTCAAGGTGCCCGTCATCGTTAAGGAGTCCTATCCGGTCTTGGTGCATGGTGGCGGCGGCTTTGGCGGCGGCGGCGGCTTTGGCGGCGGTTTCGGAGGCGGACACGATGGCGGGTTCGGTGGCGAGATCAGCTTTGATCATCATTGATGACGAGCTCGACATCGATCGATATTAACGATACTCTTGTATATAATGATTTCTTTTTTTTACACGTGATGTCTTACCAAAATAAAAATTAAATTATTAACAAGGCGTTTCGTTTCCCACGTCCCCTTATCCCTTGCGATCGACCCGATACTCGAACAGTACTCCGTGCGAGGGAAAATGTTTTCTTCGAACGTATCTGTTCCTTAAAGTCATCGTTCGTTTATTTGGTAATTTGATTTATCTCGCGCGTAACAGTACGTTGCGAGGAATAAATGGCTAATTTAAACGTCAGTGAAACTCGTTAAACTTACGTAATGCACTCGCGATGGTATACATAGAGAGTTATCATAATCGCTGCGCTGTAAGAGCGGAATCTTAACCACTTCCTGTGAAACTAGGCGGAACATGTTACGATATGGTTACCAGGCGACATGTGAAAGTCTCCGAACCAGTCATCATGCTCGTTACGGTTCCAAGTTAGATAGCTGGAACCAGGAAGCTCGCTACCCGGTTGAAGACTGCACGGGATATCCGCGAATATCGGAGAACCGATGCCTGTCATTTCTTATGCTCGATTCAACGTAGAAACGTTGCTCGGCAGATCTAAGAGACGGATTCCGCGAACACTCGCAAACCGTTCGGCGAATCACAAGCGTTATGCTTTACGGCGAGGTCAGCTGTGGCGGTCAGGTTCCTTAGCCGACCTGCAAGGTAGATCATACCACAGTCAAGGTTGATGAAAGAAATAATACCGTGCATTTGCCCCGAGCATTCCGCATCCAACAGGAAATGCGCGCGGTTTCTCTCTCGCGAGGCGGATTACGCGCACGGTAGCGCGCGATTTCCGTAATCTCGCTTCCTCGATGCGGTTGTAACTTTTGTCGACAATCGCAGGTCATCTCGTAGGCGTATGTAGACCGGTCGATCTTACGTAATTGTTATAGGAAGAAAGTAGCATTCGTCATCAGCGAAATCCATAATACGTGATGCGGTATCGGATTCGATATCGGCAATTTATAACGTTTCGCTTGGCGAGCATCGTATATCACTTTCATTTCGCGTGGGAGAGAGAGCGAGAGAGAAGGAGAGAGGGAGGAAACCCGCGGATATGCGATATTCTGATTATTTATTTCTTCCCTTCTGCCTTCATTCCAATAATAATCTCGTAATCTCGTTGCGTTGGATCGTTTACGAGATTTTACGCTTCGATTATCTCTTGATACGATGTAAACGAGTAATCGCGATTTTATTACTTCTCGTTAGCATCGACGAGTTGCGATCGATGGACAACTCGCGCTGATCCGAGACAGTCGTTGTAACGGCCCGTGAAGATGAAGACCGAGACCATAATTTGTCTCTGTTAGACGCCGCCGTTCTGCGAGCGAGTTCTCTTTATGATAATTATTATTGCACGTTATCATTAACGAGGAAGGAAAAGACTTCACGCTACAATTCCTCATAAGCAACGGCACTGTGAAGTCCTCGTCGCGGAATGCATTGCAAATTCAATTTATGAGCCTCGCGTTCCTTCGCTCCGTATCTTTTCATACAGATATCATAGACCCGTAATGAGGAACGCCTGGAATTTTGCGCCGGCAAAATTGTACAATAAATTTCCGAGAGATTTGAGAGTGCTATTCGAGAGTAATAAGCTTAGCAGCTAGCCAGATTAATCACGTTGAACAATGGAAGGTGAAATATTATAAACAAAGTGGCGGTGAATTATTCTTCTCTGATGTTCTTGAAATCAGCTTACTAAGCGCATATGGAATCTTTATCTCTCGCGTCCCTAATTTTATTTCTAATGAGATATCAGAAAACGATTACGAAATGAATGAATAGATATAGTAATATCAATTTTCATTATTTGCATATAATTTACAAGAATTAAGAATCTATGCTTAATTGTGCCGAAATATTTCACAACATTCTTGGAAAATAAGTCTTACAAATGTCGGACGAATATCGTTCGAGACTAATTAAAACTAATTGCGCAATAGCGTTTAATGATATCCTAAATAAATGTTTACAGATATTAAAGTGGATTTGCTGGAGAGATATATTTCATTATAATAATATATGCAGATTGAGCGCATTAAACGTAAGTAGGTTAAGCCAGCGAGAAACAGACTGCGACTACGCAATAAGTGCAACCGTGTAATTTCGGTGGCATTACCGTGGTCTATAATGGCGAATTATCTTCATAAAATCTCTTGAGTAAGGAACAAATCGTTAAAAATTTCCGCTATGTCAAACATCCGTTTCCCGATAATTACGCTAAGATTGTGATAAAAATATTTTCTCTATTTTCCGAACGCTGCTGCCGAATTACGAAATCTAGCATGTCATAAATCGTGTCATAAATCACGCCACGCGCCAACGTGATCTGAGAATGATTCTAAATGATTATGCGTTTTACATTATGCGAGAATAACGATTGCATGCTTCTGTCGTAGCTAATAACATTCCGAACAGCGAAAGACGGCTGCGATTACTTGTCGAGGGCGCCTGCGGGCGTTTCTGAATTCGTCATTCTAGCGCACGTAGCGTTCTTCGTACTAAACAATCCCGCACTTCTGACATTAATCGATAGTCGGCGAATGCGGCGAATATTAAATATGATGATTACGAGAGCCAACGATCACGACGCGCGATTGATATCGCGGAAAGTCCCTGGTTTACGCTGACATCGACCGTACATTGGACTCGCTGAATCGTAGCAGTCGGTTAACGGACCAGGAGACTACTTCAGGGTTTAATTCGGCGAGTGACTAACGATATCCACTCGGGCAGCAGTCTGTAAACCTGGATAGGACAAGATTAGCGTCCGTTTGTTTCAAGAGGGCTACGTTCCGTTCTGTAAGCAATGTGCGAATTGGTAGTCGAATGAGACATTAGTGCGCTCGACGACGCACGAGCGTCAGACGGGTATACTGAAATTACACGCGAATGTGTGTAACGTGCGAAGCTTAGGAACCGTTTATCGATCAGCATACGCAATCCAAAACGTTCAGGTAAACTGTAGAAATGCACGCGACAGCCGTGAAGCTCGCAAAGTGCTCCGATAAATAACGAGAACTCGAAGGATTGTACTTCTTTGATAAATCGATGATGAAAGCCACTCGTGTCCATGCATGCTCATGAACACACTTTCGATGAAATTTCTATGCAACGCACGCTGAACGTTAAACGTTCAGCTTCGTTGCTCCGTTACATTTACCGGCACGTGTACAATTCACGCCGCTGTTTATCCGAATTGATGCCGCGAAACAGCTAGAGGAAGCCGCGGTGTGTCGGGGGGAAAGACAGCGGAATGTCTTTCCAACGTGAGGAGAACGCAAGAGTGCAGGCGTCGCGACGTCTCGTCAGTCTAGCGACATCGTCGTCGCCACGAACATCCGCCGCTTTAAACATCGCCATTTACCCTCACAGTTCGTTAGCTCCCTGTCCCCCGGACTCGGGATGGGGTCGTTCGCGAAGCGTAGAGCTTTCCCTCGATATGTTGCCTGATGCAAGGCATCTGATTGGACAGAGGAACTTCAATCCCGTCCTGCTCGTGAAACGAACTGACGAAACGCGCGTGCCGAGGCGAGAAATATTCGCTTCGGCATTCGAGTACGCACGTTAATTCCATTTATGATTATGAGATCAATGACATATCGAGACATAACGATAAATAGTACACTGCGATACAGTGCTGATATATTTATCTGCCGGAAGCAGCACCTCTCGCTTATTGCGTTTTCTCTTTACTGCCGAAGGAAGTATCGTTGCTACGTTTTCTCTACGTTCATTACATGACTACTAATTTGCTATCTGCAGATAAGGAGCTGCTTGTAACATGTGTACGTTAAGGAAAGACATAAAGAATTTTTTTATCTACTACAATTATTATTGTAAGAGGTCACTATTAAAAGTGTTAGAAATTTGTGAAAAGAACATGGAAAGTGCCTCAGTTAACGATAAAGTAGATGATGGTAATTTTCTGCACATCCTGAAAGATACTTTCATTTCAATGTATCTGTCTTGAATTATATTTTTTGCCCCACGCTTATTAACGCTTTCCCGCTTTGCTAAAGTACTGCACTGCAAGTACCACGCTGCAATTTCAGTGAAATTGCGTTAAGAAATTATTAGTGATCACTAATATTATTTTCGATAAATATAGAATCGCGAGTACAATCTAAGTGCGATCTAATAAAAATAGCCGTAGATAAAGATAGAAAATAAAATTACGTAAAGTATAAAGATATTGTGCCAACTGACACAAAATAACTATTTAACAATGATAAAAATTTTAACGATTATAATATAGAAATACGTTATATGCATACTACCGTTATACTATCATAAATAGTTGCTATGAAGAATATCGCAGAAGCAAATTATTGAATTTGCCATAAAGTGCTATTAAAATAAGGAATATCCCTTAAAAGAAACGCAAATCAGTTTCTCTTTTGTGTCACAAATTTGTAACAGATTAAATAATTAAATTATAATATTTCACAAGAAAAAGCACATCGATCCTATTAGATAAAATTATCTTACCTACAACGTAATTACGTGCGCAGCGTAATATATTTCACGTATCGTTATTTTGATTAAATATCCGTAGTGTTTTTTCGGTTGCAAAGTAGCTTCGTTTTGATGTCACAGCTAAAACAACGTCCACGTTTCACTTTTGAGCTTGCGTTTATGCAGCGTCGTAAATCAGGAAACACAATCCTAAAGACTTTCCTCGTCCAGTTTTGCATCCTGCCTTCATTTCTCACGACACTCGCTTCGGAACGGAGGCAGTATTATTCTCAAGACTTGTGCATTTCTTTTCTTTCCTCAATAGAGCCACAATTGCAACTTATAATTATATTCGGATTAATTTCATATGGTCTGAAAGACATGTGTACCTAAAAAGTAAGATGCGCTCCTTATATCTAACAAATTTTAAACAATTTTGATTCGTACGAATATAAGCTGATTTATCTCTATACTTTATCGCAGGTCCCTATCATTCGCACATAAAATAAGAGAAATCTCGTTATGCAAATGGTGATAAATACGGGAGAGAGAGAGAGAGAGAGAGGAAATGTGTATCTATAATTAACAATTCAAATGAATTCTGAACGCCACGATCTTTCGCTTCATAGTGCTTTTGCTTCATTTGCTTCATTTTCAATTAATCATTAATTTTCAATCTTCCACCAATCCAATTGATCATTATTAATAATAGCTATCAATAGTAACTATCAATTAGCAGTACAAAATTCATCTTTCCGAGAGACGATGATCAGCAAATCATCGATGTGTAGCAAGTTTCCAATTGATTTGTAATTTTAACCATCACATTGGTGACATTTCAAGGGATTCCCAAATTACGAAGTCCAATATCGTCGTAGACGTAGAGAAAGAGAGGCGTTCATGTCGCAGGACCTCCTATTTCCTCGATGCATCCCTTTTTTCCTCCCCTTCGGTAGCGATTTATCGCCGACTTAAATTTCGCGGCGGAAAATGCTCCTGCGTTTTAAATGGCCTCGCCGGTTGTTGCCAGCAGCCGAGAGAGAAAGGCGCGACTGAGGGAAGAAATAGAATAGCAAAACGGCCGCGTTAAAGCCCGATCGATCCGAAATCAGGCATTGAGAGGTGCATCGAGGTCGCGCATATATTCCATCCCCTTTCTACGCTCTTCCTCCTTCCTCCTCCCGCTAACTAATGAGACATCGAGCGGGAAAGGCCTGCTTTAAGGCCGTTTCTACCATAAACGAGCCCGTTTACATAACCATGATAGTGCTATTATTACGAGTCCACGCTTAGCTCTCGGAACTTTACGCCTCTATCGTTTCCTTCTTTCTCGCGCCTCCTTTTCTCTCTCTCTCTCTCTCTCTTTCACTACTCTCTCTGTTTCCGCCTCATTCGAGTCCAGGATTGGATGCTTTTATATTGATCACAGAGAGAGAGAGAGAGAGAGAGAGAGAGAGAGAGAGAGAGAGCTAATTTACGATGGATGAACAAGAGACACATCACCTTTCTACTTAAGTTGAATCGCAGGTACGGAGGTCATGCAGAAACGCTGACCCTGCTCCCTCGCTGTCTTCTATATCCAATTTACGAGATCGGTCCCTCCTGCTCTTCCTCCCGGCTGGTACATCAACCCTCCCGCGATAAGTACCTGATCCGTGCAACGTACAGGCAACGCAGATTTCTCCGGAAATGATTTTCATGAGCCTTGCCGAGGAGCGGGCGATATTGGTGGCCCGGTAACACGACGACAGCCTGCGTCCTCGTGACTACGAGCGGCGGTTTCCAGAGGCTTTGCAGATATAAATCATACGTTAAGCCCGGTTCGTACCAGCAGCTCCCTTGTTAATGGACGCGTAATGTGCGATCGGCCGATTTCACGGAGATCGCCACAGCTGCTGCAGTAACAGCTGATATCTCGAGACAATGTTCCGTCCGCGATCGATAGACAAACAGGAATGCGGAGAACCCAATAGGCTAATTCGGGGGGCGGGCGGGGGGGAGGGGAGGGCGGGCGGGGAACATGGGTCGCAGGCCGTCCATTTCGATGCTGTAAATACGCATGTACGACAACTCGTGCGAGCGGCACGGTAAGAAGGCGAAGGACGTGATTCTTCCGGCCTTCCGGTGCGGAGATCCTCCGATTAAACTCCGGTTCCGAACCGGATGCCTCGTTCTAATTTCAAATGACGCTTTATTAACGGCCATCAAGGAACATCGGGAGGCTGTCTTCGTAATGCCGGGCTACGATGTCGCATCACGCGCGAGCGCTCTTTCTTCGTGAAGGGAGGTCGATAAAATTTGCGCAACAACGGTCGAGAATCGGCATTCCGCGAACGCCGACCCGTAAACACGAACGATATCGGACGGTTTGAATTCCGGGCACACGTTAAGGTGGATAGCGTAATGCGGCGTGCACCGGGGCGACAAGAGAAAGAGAGGGAGAATGAGCGAATAAGATAGAGAAAGAGAAGAGATTTTCAGAGCAGCAGCGGAGAGACGGAGAGACATCGGAATCGGCGTTAACGCGATCGTTGCATCGGGGAGATTAAATGGATCTCGCGAGCGATGCGCGAACTGCACGCGTGCTCTTCTTGTATGCGCTGTTTGCCGCGCCGCATGCGGTTCATGATAATGTCCACAGATGAAATTAACGATGCACGGCGTGTTAATAACGCGCATACTTTGGGCGATAATCAAAAGATTTTAGCGGGTAGCGCGTCCGCGCTAAGAGCGCCCGGGTCGGCGAATAGTTTGCCAAATGTAATTCGCGCATTATATGCGCAGTTAATGCATATCGAGCGCGCATTGCGAGTGCATAATGTAAGAGACGCGGGACGAAAATCAATATCGGAGCTGCGGATGCAGAACGCGGTCCATTCGAAACGTTTGCATTTGGATACGCGTCACCTGGGACACATTATGTGTAATAAAATGTGACGATGATCAGTGGAAAAGCATCTCCAGCTGATATCTCTCATCGGTGATCGATTGTCCATCACGGCGCGATCTTATCACGGGGAGCTTCTCCCTCGTATGCGATCGACGATTAATAACCGTTCCATTGGAACGGAGGTAATGCTTTTGCGGAGAAAGTACCATCCGCCATCGCGCTCCGTGTTCGTTTCTTTCTTCTCTCATTCGCGAAATGAACTTACGTCGCGCAGTTGAGGCGGAATTTTCCTTTTATCGGAATGCGCAACGGAAATGCCATTCGTTGCAGAAATTTCTTGCCATTATCCTACATCCATCACAACCGATGATCAATGGCAATGGTAAAACGTCACCAGCCGTGCATACAACGTTTCTCTTTCCCCTCTCGCGATACCAATCTGCGACGAATCGCAAAGACTTTCTATTAATTACTTCCGCGAGTTGAGCTTACCTCTGCCAGTCACGTGACGTCAAGTTCCTTTTTTATTCGATCGAGTACTCTCTTTGCTACTAAATTAATCAGGTCGCTTCTGTAAAATCGCGATCTTTGAAAGGTCTTCCACTGAGCATGGTCTGTCCGGTGAAAAGTGTCGCGTGAAGTATCGAGCGAGAGAAGTCATTCTGGTTATTATCAGGTGATAACGAATTATTAATAATGCGCACAATGAATTAAACCGAGTACGTAAGAGAAGTGTTACATCACGAGTTGGCGTCATCTGAATTTAAAAGGCACGTTCAAACTCTCCCCGGGGAGTTAATTCGTTATCTCAATTAGCTGCTGGGACTGTTGAAGCTCGGTAAGCCGATCTATAAGTCACAAATCGAGCAATGATCCACGATTATCTGAAAAGTTTGAGATTTTTTGTACACTTTACTACAGCGAAAAGCTTTCAGGTGGCTCGGAATAATACATGTATAAGGGCTGAGCCAGTATCTATATCAACCGCTCGATGAAACCGGCTGAGACAGCGAATGCTACGAGTCGAAGAATCACATGAACAACAACAATGTCGATTCGTGATTGCTCCAGCATGCTGTCTCTTATGAAAATCATCTAATTAAAGGGATCATCTCGCGCAATTGATTCTCAAAGTGACTGAAGTAATCTGTAACCATCTACACGAGCAGAAATTGCACTTTCAAGGAATATTCAAGGCAGGAATAATCAAAGTTATAATTCTCCGTCATTAATTCTCGCGTAGTGGATTCTCTAGTGGTAAACGATCAGGCACGCGGTTTCAGAGCAAACAAAGAAATGTTTCGTCTTCATAGAGAAGAACGTTCCATTCTCGAAACGTATGCGTCTTCGGTCTGATCGTTATTGAACTTAAATGCGGTTCGATGCCTTCCATTCACCGGTCGCCTTCGAGAAAAAGCAGGGACGCGAACGCGATCGGGACGTAACGGCTTTTCCATGGATCGCGGCGCTCTCCTCAAAGCGCCCAGCGGTATATATTTCTTAATTAGCTGCTAAATGAACAAAGATACACAATCGGCATTTCCGTGGGATCCCCACGGGGCACCGTGCCGCGCCATGGAACACCGCGCTCGTGTAACGTATAATGAAATACTGTGCAGCGAAACGTTTGATCGCGCTCGGACGATACGCGTTTCGCTATATCGACCGCAGACCGCCCTATCGCGAGCGAGGAGGCTGCAACAGGACCGGATAGGCTGCCGAGGCATCGGGAAAAGCAATATGCGCCCGGTCAATACCGCAAATAGTCTCGATCAGCATATTCGTGGATTAATATGACGTTCAGGTAGGTACGTACCGTCCGGAGTTGTGTGCCCTGTAACTTTGGCCATCTCCGCGCGGCGCGGTCCGAGCCGGCAACGTGGGCCGAAATTGTTTCGGATTCTGCCGCCGGCGAATAAACCACAACTGTATCGACCGGTCGAGCCCTAGGAGCAATCGAGTCGTTTCAATTAACAAAACCGAATTTTCGCCATCTGCGAAGCACGAAACCATCGCTACGGTTTATCGCGGGAGATCACATGGGCGCGGTCCGATCCGAGCGCGCGCGCGCGCGCGCTCATACTGAAAACCATCGAGAGGATAATTAGTCAATTGGATTTTCGAGATAACCAAGTGCCGCCGCTGTCGACTGAACGTCAATATGATCCGAGGATTAATTAGGTATTAATCTCGCGCGACTCGTGCTCGGCCGCGGCCGATTTATTTCTGCGGCTTATACACGCGCGATCACAATGACGCGCGCTGTTTGATCGCAGCCGTTTCGTTATTTTTTTCAATAGCGCCGCGATCGTGCCGCGAGATACGCCCGTTGGCGTTAAAACAGATTCCGGCCAATAATCATCCGTCCCTCGCGTTGTTCATAATGCGTAATTAAATTGTTGCTTCGCGTGGAGAACGTCCATCGGCCTGATAACCGCGTTATCAGTTTCGTTCCTTGCTTTTCTCTCTCGCGCGCATAATTATCCGCAAAATAAGATTTATCTGTCAAGAAGGGAATTCATGCACGATGCAAGTCCGCGTTGAAAAAGAAGAGGCTGATACTGTAATTATAACGAAATTACGATATCGATTATCTGCGTCGTATCTCGCGGATTCCACGTGTCCCCTTCACTCGTCCATCAAGACTCGCTACAGTTCGATCAGAGCTCCGTCCGATTTTTTTTTTTCATGACGCGCGTTTAGAGAAAGCGGAGTTCCACGAGTGCGGCGTCTCATTGGATCGCAAGGCCAGATTCTCCAGCGGGATGGAGCTTCCTCGATTTAGCGTTCTTCATAAATGTCTTCCGAAGAGATCGAACTCTTGCTTGCTCGTTTGTTCGGAAGCGGATGTGCGAGCCGCGCGTGCATACTCGTGCCGATCCTTGGAATCGTGGTTGTGGAATTGACTTCCCCGCGACAGTTGATAGAAGTATCACGGGAAACTATCCGAGGAACTGCCTCGTGGAGACTTTACGATTCCGCGATCCGCCGTAGCGGCAATAACACGAGGACAGTTTTCGAATTATTTCGCCAGAATCGCTGAAGCTATAGACGCTCGAGATATCGCTAGTGCCGCTCGAGCGCGGAGATTTGGCGTAAATTCGCGGGCGCTCTGATCAACGACCGGAAATCCAGGCTCGATTATTTTTGCTTTCTTATGTCCGTTCGGTCGAGAAAATTCGAGAGGAAATCCGTTCACGATTTCCCAAATACGGAGGACGCAGTCGCGGAAACTATGTACGGTGGATAGCCATCCGGCACTTTTCATTATAAAATGCTCAAGGTAGACGCGCTAATAGCGTGCCTCGCGTAAGATATTTCTGCAGATAATGGGAGCACTTCCGAGGTCTTAACGAGATGCAGCTTTGTTAGATTATCAAAGCTCGCAGCTATTGGGAATTTCTATGCTTAAGGGATAATTGGGGATTTTGTAATGTCGGTGCGCAAAGAAGAGGCCAGTATCGAGAATGAGATGGGAATAATATCGTTATGGCTTATATCGAATGTAATCGGCTTTCGCGATGAATCGTTTAATAAACCGAAGAGCATGGAGTTTCCCTGTACGTCGAGTGCGCCTTGTTTGTTTTATTTGCCATCAGGCGAGCTTTAGCTTCCTAATGCTTCTATGACATTGCAGATAATGTGAGGATTAGACATAAGGCAAAATAGAACGTTGGCTGGATCTTTCGCGCTAAAGCGATGGGAATAAGCGAAATTCAACATAACGTATACAAAATTATTATACAACACAATAGTAACTTACAATCTCTCAACGTTGTCTTGCAACGCTTAATGTATCGTTTCGATCGATATTGGATTAGGATTAGCATGAATGCTTGGTTTTAAACATTGGTATCTAATATAAATGTGAAATAAATATAAATCTGATTTAAGTAGATATCAATTAATCTTCTCATAAATAATTGTCTATATGTTTAATACATAGAGATTTAGTAAGAGTTTACAGGTTTAGACCTTGTTTATAAATTCTGATTAAATTTAACGTATTTGAGGACAAAAATCGATGAAGATCGTCTTGAGGTGCATCAAAGGTCTCTGAAGAATTTTCAACGATTTCTCAAATACGGAGGAATCTCGTTGCACGAGATTGGAGGCTCTTAAAGAGTAAAACGTGGATACTGCGGCTAGACAGGCGGGATCTCAGAGGATTTGAATTGAATTAAGAAGACTAATTTGGGTTTAATCTTCGGGTTAATTTAAAATGGGGAGGTGAGGCTCTTAATTCTGATGGATAAAAGACAACGACAACCACGACGCTCAACCACGAGCAAATGACGGGACTTTACCGCAAAACAGAATTGCCGCAAACCGACCGTCTAAAGTCGCATAATCCTTCGAGAAACGCCTTCAGATACGAGAGATTGTACTTGCGATTTGCAATTTATTCAACGATCGTGATGTGATTCTTAAGAATCTCCGCTTGTAATTTCCGTTGCGTTCACTACACCTCGCAATCCGATTACTGAGCCCTCGGCATCGCTCCCTTTTACGATATTTCAATATTGCCGTCTTGTTCCTCTTCGCGACTTTCATATCGAAAACTCCTTGCATTTCGTGACTAAATTTTACAGACACCGCCATACGTCCGGAATTTTGTCAAAGCGTCTTATGAATATTTCGTATATGCGCGCGAATATTTCGACTTGAAATATTTTTGCTCTTTTGTCGCATCACGCTTTACTCAGTGAATGAACTTTTATGTGCGTATTGCTGCAACTAAAAGGAAACTATGGGCGGAAAACGTAGGAGGAAATTTTTCAAGCGTATGCATACATTTACCGTATATATACAATATACGTATATATATTTTTATTTATAATAAATAACACTGTTTGTCTTTACCGAGCCTGTAATTTATTACGTAACGGTATTATACCGATCTGGACCATCAAGATCAAGCTGCAGTATGCTTGTCGAATATTCCGAATCGTCATTACGTCCGCTTGTTTGACGTTAAGTATCAAGAATTTGCGAATCCATTTAATTAATATTACTTCCTCCATCGTCGAATCTGCTTACCTATCTAATAAAGGAGGACTACTGTCTTCCGGGAATTAGCTCTGCCTTTTGCCTGTCAAACGAGAGAAAAGTTACGGCGATGGGAAAGTCAATTAAAAGGATTAAAGCAGACAGGGAACAATTTTGCGAAACGCAGCAAACATTGTTAATGTGAGCCTGTTTCGAGAACGTGGCGGAGATGTATCATTAGCTCCCTTTCACCTTTTTTAGGAGGAAGAAGGAAAGAAGCAAGTATACATGTCAATCAATGAATACGAATACTCGTTCGTGCTAATCAAGTCAGTTGAGGAAATGAAACATTGTCCAAGTCCTGACTGGAAACGTCCCATTGAAATTCTTGTCCGAAATTTTTCGTTATCAGCCTCGAGATACTTGATGAAAACATCGTCATAACCAACCGTGATGGAAATGCACTCTTTTCGATAGCCTGGCTAGTTCGTGTTTGACGGTCGCTGAGTCACGATTGGCTGTAAAGCAGATATTTATGTTTATGAAGAAAGTACACATTTACCCACGAAATAGGATGGATCGTGACGGTATCGTTGACTCGGACAAATTCCGGACATCGCTGAATGGATGTTGGAATCGAACGAGCTATGTCGGTGAATATCAAGTACTCTTATTCGAAATTAACTTATCATCATTGCGAAATGGCGGTGCTATTCACTTATCGCTGCTCGTGACACAAATTTATTTTGCGAGAGTAGATTCGGTTTATAAGTACGTGAGACTTTAGCTATCGCAGTGAATGTATTAAGTAAGATACATGTCAGATACGAATTTACTATCGAGGCATTTACATCATGCTGCAAATCATAAGTTTAAATCGATCAAGCGCTGCGAATGTCAACAAGAGAGAGTTACTCGTAGAAGAATTACTCATAGAAGAATAATGTAGGATATTTTTATCGGGATGATAGAAAGAAAATTGATAAGCATCATGGGTCTTTGACGCCTCCGATTGAAAGAACAACAAGAAAAAAGAAACACTTTATTCTTCTTCGTCAAGATACAGCGAGACTAGCTACTTGATCTTGCTGGCTGAATTCTGATTGAGAACTAGAATAGAATTACCCTGACAAAGATTCTTCTCGCCCTTTTATGTTGGTGTCCCTTGCTGTCCGTTGTCATAAACAAGAAAAGCCACGATATCTTGTCCCGTGTTTTGTTTATCCCCTCTCTAATAACATAGTGCTTCGGCTATTTGAAACACAGTGGCGATTTATGGTTTGCATCTGGCTTGTCCTGTGTTCTTAATTCCTAGTTACAAAATAAAGCCATAAATAACGATAGTTATTGAAGTGTCATGAGTCCCTGGTGTCCCATTACGGCTAGAGTATCATGGGTGAAGTATACTGGACGTCACAGTTTGACTCTGTGCAGTACGCCCGACTTAACGGGTGACGGTGCGATTATGATGCCACCGAAAGTCCGAACACGAACTTTTGGTCTTTTTCCTTTTTATACTACAATAATATAGCTATAAAACAAAAGAAGAATTGCTGGATTTTTCATGTCGAATCATATCAGAAGGAAAAGAATTTTGACTTCAATTCAATCGAAAGTTCGATCCTTCCGTGTGGGAAGCCTTTCTCCATACGATCTCGCGAAGGCTTATCTCCTAAAAGTTGAGTCCTAAAACAACGCATCACTTTAACAATTGGTTCACGCAGCTCCAACCGTGCCGCAGCATTCGATCCGGGGACAGATTTCCTCGGGGGCCAGTTCGGGAATCAACTTTTTAAACTTTCTACCAGCAGGTTCATTAGTAACAGCTGGAGCATGTTTGCGGTTGAGGAAACTTCTACCTGAAGGATTGGCAATGTGCTTTTGAAAATGCTGGGAGGCCGATTCTTTAAAGCTCATTCACGTATCTCTTCCGAGTTTGCGTTCACTTTTCAGGCATGTCAGGCATGTGAAGATTGAAATTGAAATATAGCAATGAGTTGTGCAAAATTGGATACCGACAGTTATACGCATATATCATTTTTACACGGTTTTGTCTTTAATGCTGCGGTAGTAACCTATTTAACTAAATTTAATTGATGCAATTCTGCATGTCCATGATAAAATACTGAATTATTGAATGAAGCAATAACAAATATGTTCTTCCAAGAAGCATATTTATTACATACATATTTATAATTTATAAATTATTCATAGTCAACAAAGGAAAAAGAAACATTTCTCATTAAAGAAAGATATATGCAAGTTGCGATTTAGAGACGAACAAGTTAAGATTCATATTATTCTTCAATCAACAATTAGGTATATGCATGCACAAATCTACATATGAAAGCGTCTATCTACTAAGGCAAAGTAAATCGCATTGATTATTGAAATGGTATCCAGCGCCATATGATTTTAGAAAATGATTTTAGTCATCACTCTCCAATCGAGTGCATGCCATGCAGGATTCGCCGCATTCCGATGACGCTCACTCCGGCATCGCCGGATGTCCTTCCCTCTCCCTCTTGAGCCTCTCTCTCCTTCGCTCAATTCCTCGCAAAGATATGGTATTCCCCACACGATTATTTCGACAATATACCGCACTCCCGATACGGATTCGAATATACGCGAGAAGACACAGCATTACCGATGCCTTTTGCAAAACGCTAATCGATCGCGCGGACTGATGACACAGATGCAGCATCAGAATTCGCGACGTACTTGCGACACGTTACAAGATAGCCGTCGATTAATTCTTCCGAGTTAATTATTATAGAACCAGACATCATCTTTGAAAATTCTTGATCGAGAATCAAATTCAAGAAGGACTTTAAGATAATAATGTACTATTACAAAAACTATTTTCTGAAATTCTCTTAAAGCGCGCGCGTTTATTAAACATATCGCGGTATTTAATCGATCGTGTAGTAGTCGATCCCGCTCGGGCTGATTTTGCGAATTCTGCCGCAATCTGCAATCTGGATCAATCGTAGAAAAGCGGCAGCTTCGTTTTCCCTCCTTCCTCAGCAAAGATTTCGATCACTGACATTAGAATTGACATTAGAAATCCGACGAAACGCGTGCATCATGCGAATAAACGCGATAATCGCGGCTTAAAGCCATCGATGATATAAGGCTTCGAGAGGAGTACTTCTTGTCGAAATTCCGCATTTCAGAAACCCAGACGCGATATCTCGATAACGATGTAAACGATGCAAGAATGAAGACTGGCGCGTCCTTGCCGATGGCGTACCCGTATGTAGCTTACGCGAATATCGTAATCAAAGCGGGCGAGTTTTTTCGATCATTGACATTCCGCAAAAACCCGACGAAACGCATGCATGATGCGATAATCGCGGCTTAAGGCCATCTATGATATATGGTGTCGCGAGGAGTACTTCCTGTCGAAATTCCGCACTTGTGATATATACGCTGTAATATGATGTAAACAATGCAACATTAAAGACTATCACATCCTTGGTCGCGTAAATCCGCCGAGAATTAAACATAATTAAACCTATAACTCTTTCACAAACTCTAAAAACTAAATAATAAATAAAAATTACCCCTAATCTTATTCTCCCCTCTAAAATTATATAAATCAGTACAGAAATATTTATAATAATTAATTCCATTATAATTAATATAATTAAAAAATATTTATATCTTACTAATAATAATAATAAAGATACTAATCTTAATTCTAAATAAATAAGAATATCATAATTAATAATTAGCTTTATAGTTTAAAACATTAATTTTGTAAATTAAAATTATACCTATTTAAAATTATTAAAGCTAATTCAAAAAAATAATATAATATTATACTTCCAATCTCCAAAATTGAAATTCTACACTTTAACTATTTTTTGCCTTTAATTTATGAAATTAATATTGCAAATAAGGAGCGTTTGACTTTTCCCCGTTGCGCCGTTCTGTTAATTCGACGAACATGCGGGACTTGCACAATTACTTGTACATCGCTGATTATACCAAAGAAACTAACGTCATGAATACAATCTGTTATTTCGAATTCGAACATTCGCACCCTCGTTTCCGAGTGAAGTCGCTGACTACGTAAACGGGCATCCTTGCCGGTGAACCCGTATATTTCTCATAGCGACTTGTTTCGTTCCGTCAACAAAAGGTGTTCGTGACGTATATCGTTGACCGTGCTAACGAATTAAGGCGTCGAGCAGATCAGATCGCTCGCCATTGAATTCGAACGCTCGTATTCGACGTGATGTAAAGTGACAGATTTTGCATGTGTATCTTCGGGAATAATTATGTAGACTTATATCGGGCGTCATTCGAAACGTAAATAAAGCAGCTGATGTTGTTTCTATTGCTTTGTTCTGCCGATTCGATGTAGAAGCGAGTAATATCGGTTGCGTCAGTGAACGAGAAACTTATATCTCATTCGGATGCTCGCGTTTACGTTCGCAGGTGATGTGAAGTGGCAAGTTATGTGCATCTTCGAGGAGCTATACAGGACGTATCGCTTGTATCGAACGTTAGGTGAGTATTATGCCAGCACAGTATTGTGCCGGCAACATTCTCTTTCATTACTTCTTTGTTCCACTGATTCGACGAATCAACACGAGATGATGCGAAATTAACATTGTAGGCTAGAAAATTAACGCATCCGCACTATCGTCCGTCGTTGAATTCGCCATTTCCGGCATTTGCTCGGGTGACTCACGAAACAACATGGAAATGGAGAGCGATGGATGCTTCAAGAAATTTGCGAATAGCCGAGGAAGCGTTAGAACTACCGGGCTCTCGTATTGATTGAGCGAAACGTCTAATCGATGTTTTAAGAAATTCACAGATCATCCGGCGAGTGTTGATACTGCTTTGATCGATTCGACGAATCATCGAATTGATGCTTCAAGAAATTCGCGAACCATTAGTATTGCGCCGTGATCGATCAAGAGAATGATTGGATCGATGCTTTAAAAAATTTACGAATAGCCGAGGGAGCAATATTTAAACATAATGTAAAGGATAGAAGGAAAAAGATCTTGACATTGTTCATGTCGATGCGCATCATGAGTCGGTTTAAGTTGGTATTTGCATGTGCGTATGTGTGCGTATGCACGCGTCGAGAAAAGGGCAGCCGCGGAAGGAAAAACCGTTCAAGGACTTACAGGATGACGTAGTTAATCCGGATTAGATAGAAATATGCGGCGATTGGCCGATACAAGTGTTTCCGGGGGTTGTTTYCGCGCAACGACGTGAAACGTCTTAAAGTTAAGTACGTCACGCTCGGGAGAGCTGCCTTTGAAGAACCGAAGAGCGCGCGAGTCGTATCAACTGTGAAGATCGCGAGCGAAGAACTGTGAGCCGCGAGTTGCGAGTCAGCGAGATCAGTTGGTGAGATCGGAGAGCTAGTCCTGCGAGAGACATTGTATCCCAGCGGAGAAGACTAAAGTGTTCTTTCTCGTTTTGTTTTTAATCTGAGGCCTCGAAAACCCGCATTATTATAATTTCCATTGGATCCATATCTGGATCCTACAATAATATTACGAAAATAAATTACGAAGGGGCATATGAGAAAGCGTAGAAACCATATTTCGGCAAGCTGGAGTATGACTGAGCTGATTATCGTCGTTGTTGCTCGATATATCGTAATTAGCGTAAAGATGGCGAGTTAGTTCGGCAATTAGACGAGATAATTTACCGCAGGAATCCCCGAACAGCGCAAGAGAGCGGGAGAGGAGGAGCCAATCGCTTTGAATATGCGATTCGGGCAGGAATATGGAGTTGCGTGCCTTGTCATTAATCAATCAGTTAATTAGGGTCATTTCGCTATTAGGGCTCGTTATGGGTTTGCACTCCCTTGACGTTTGGTCTTTGACAGTCTAAAGTGCAGCGGTACGATGAGTGTTAGCTGGCCGCTAAGTGCCTGCGATGCGTGCGACGCCGTAGATTTCGAGAACCGTGAACTTTCTGCACGTACCGTTACGGCATGCTGTATCGGCGAAGTAGCAAAGCACAACCGACCTTCCCGCGTGCGATACGCTAATTAACGAAATAATAGCCTATTGTGGCTGCGCGACGTTGATTCGCTTCCCAGCCGGCAGTTTAAACCTTGCATCTTAGATTCGCCGACCTTGCGGAGCTTCCACGCGCTGCGGCGTGAGACGCCGCCGAGTCGAGGGTTGCATACGTTTCTTGCAACGGAGGGGGTTGTACACGTGGCCGGGAAAATCGAGTCGCAGGCTACCAGGACGAGGGGGTGCCAGGACTCGTTCCCCAGATTCGATAAATCCGCATCGCCGCTAACACACCGGCGATTTGAACGCGATGTAAATCTCATGCAAAGTGCTCGGCATCTCGGTATCTCGGTACGCTCGATCTCGCGCTCGCGAAACGGGGAAGGGGGTGGGGGGGGGGRGGGRGGGTGGGCGAGGGAGAGGTAGTCATCGCTCGCCGCGCTCGTTCCTTTCTTCGCTTCTTATTGATTCGCGCGTGCATCTTCCTCGTCTCCCCCTTCCCACCCCCCTCTGTTCCGTCACACGTGGACATCGCGGCGCATCTCTCTCTCTCTCTCTCTCCCCTCCCTAGCCTCCCGTTTTTCTTCCGGCGATTTATCGCCGACCGTTTAATTCGGAAGCAGCGTTCGCGGGAACTTCAATGATTTCGACGATGCTCGGGGGAACGGTTTATTTTTCCCTCTTTTCCTGCAGCCCTCCCTGCAGTTTTCCTTTTGTTCCCGCTTAAAGAGGAACGTTATTGCGCGCGTGCGCGCGCTCGACAGCGATTAACAGTCGCGGACTGCGGTTCTGTTCGCTTCGTAGCGAGACATCATGAAGGATTAATCGGCGATCGATCTTTGGTTTCCCCCTCATCATCCTCCATGCTTTTCAAATTATTTGTCGAACTTCCCACAGCTGCGATTGTGTCCGAGTTTTCAATTTGCAATTTCGCGAAAACATCATCGATCCATTTCAATTGCAGCGTTTCTTATCGGCGTTTCTTTTCGCGTCGATCCGCGCGCGGATAACGCGCGCACTCGTTTTATCATGCTCGCGCTAAACAACGGCAAAGCCGCTCGAATCGCGGCAATGCGTTCGAGATCGGAGGACGTAAAGAAATGCCGTAACTATTGGGATCCGCGGCAAAGCCGCGCGTTTCCTCGGCTTCGCCCGCTCGTTCCAGCGATTTAAACGACCAGGTGGCCCGCGACACGGGGTCCAAACCGCGATACACGGCGCTCTATCGTCTCAAGAGCCGTTTCCGGGGCATTTCCGACAAGCCGCGCCGCGTCCCGCAAGATGAAGACGGGATGGCGCGGGAAGGGTGTATAAGAGGGATAATAGCGTGTCTGGAGGGATTTGTCGGAGGTAAACAGAGTGTACGCGCGAGTGTGCCGCTGTGCAGGCAAACGTATTACCGAGGGATCTTATATATCTTTTATATATATATATATATATATATATATATATATATATATAATGTATACACACACACACATACATACGCGCCCGTTCGCCAGCTTCTCCAGCTACTTTCGCCCTCCGCAATGGCGGCCACACGTAGGAGTCGCCAACAAGCTGCGTCGCGCGTCCCTTTGCAGGCGCGTCGCGCTGCCACGCCACGGCCTATCGATAAATTCTGCTTCTCTCGTTCATTGCGATTTGTTTCCAAAGCCGCGAACTGCGAGAGCGCGCACTTCACGTGACGTATCGAGTGCACTCAGCTCGCGAGCTGTCGGCTGCATGTACGCTGCATTTACGTTGCATTCCATTATGAGCACTGGAAGGCACGGCTGATCCCGGGGATCCCGTTTGAAACGCGATTTCACTACAATATGGATGCGCAAAAATGCTCGCCGTATAAATATCTATGGCGCGTTATGGACGACGTTCGATAGATCATCTCGAGCATCGAACGAATGTCGGGGTATATCCGCGAAATGATGGCCGTGTTGTGGTCAAGTAGCATTTGTTCCTCTTAATCGCGGCCTTGATATTCAAAGTAGACCAGTAGAAGCGGTGAAGTGGTCGTCAAGCTCGCCGAGTAGACCCGGCGCGATTCTCCTATAGCCGTGAATTTCCCGCGATAACGTGGAAACTTTTCAAGCTGACGAGCGGGAAGTCGTGAAAGCGTTCGTTCTCATGTCCGCGCGCGGGCGAATGACAAAACCGCGTCCCGCAGAAAAATTTCGAGAAGGCTGAAGCTCGGTAATCCGACATTGTCGGATCTCGATCTCTCGATGCCAAACGATTCCTTTAACGATTTGTCATACGTAACGTTGCATCAAGCATATATATCGTATCGTCTTGTTACATCGCTAACTTCTGCGCGTGACGCTCGCAAATGCAGCTCTGCGAGAAACATTAGACATTTGTGTCCACGTAAGAGAACACGAAAGATGCGCCGTTCGCTCGGTTGATGTTTCTCGCGGATAGCTTTCATTCAGGATTCGGATTTCGCGATGAGGTACGCAGCTACGCCCGTACGCGTGCACTTCGTGCAATATGAATCGCATGCCTCTCCCTCACATTTGACACGGCGATCGAAGATACGCAGCTTAAACGATACCGAAGCCTGCGGTTCTTCTCTCTGGAGAATCGTGCAATTCGCCGGCGCATCCGAAAATATCCGACCGTTTTCCAACGGCTGCCATTCCCAGGCTACGTCCGCTCGCGGTGCCCGCCCTTTCCGCTTCGCGCATTTACGGCGCGCCACTCGATACTCCTGATGGTTCATCCATCTTTCGTGCACCGACATTTAGACATTTCGGCTCGGTGCGGCCCGATACTCACGGATACTCTGCCTATTGTACACGAATTATCGCTCTGGATTGATGTCCTGCATTTAATCGCCAGGGTATTTAATATTTAATTAATAGCTGCTGTTTTTGCTGCATGTCGAGCCGAGTTTAGGAATCAGGACCGAGAATGGAAGCTCGGCAGGAATCCTCGCGATATTCCGAGCTTTCTCTGATCTCGAGAGTATCGATCTGAGTAGGACTCAAGATTGGAGAGAAGCCACTGGCTGGATTATGATCATACTCGATAATTAACGGTGACATTGTTCGAACAACAGCAGAGACTTGTTTTTACATTCGTTGCGAATGAGGACCTCGCATGTCGCTAATTGTCAGTTCAAATCGAGAACTAGAAGGAGATGTTCGGATGTTCGATCTTGCTGCTCTAAATCGTGGATCTCAAGCACGAAAAACGGGCTGATGTCCTTTTGTACTTGATATAAACATTGTTTAACCGAGATTAAACCGAGCGAAGGTCAACTTGAGGGTATTTTTTATTACATAGCAAATGCATAGCACCCATCCGCGTAAGTTCGACAGATTCTAACCGGCGAAGATCGACCGATCAAGTTCTCCAATAGTAACAAGGCATGCATCTGTAAATCTCGCGTTAACGTAATTGATCTCGTAATTGAATCGATTCCTTGAAAATCCTGATTATTTTTTATGAAACGAATAACAATAACATAAGCAGCACATAAAAATAACAAAGACTTAAATACCGCGTGAGTTATTAAATGATAAAATCCTAACAAGTCTACTCCTGATCTTGAAATCATTATCATTCAATCTAATTGTCTTATCTTTAGTCTTTGAAGAAAAATCTTCGCGGAAATCTTTTCTTCACGATCCGATATGTACAAAAATACTTGTCGCGCGTGTTATGAACACGCATTGGTCCGACTAGAAATCGTATTCTCTCGCATTAATTATAGATTAAATATAGATTTGCATCTCGTGATGTTGCACCATGTTACATCATAGTTACGCCATAGATTTCTCTGCATTTGTTACGATTATTTCTTTTTTAAACAGGCTTGATCATTTTAGCAACGAACGCGCGTGATGTAAGAGGAACAGCGAAAGTATTTAAAATTACTTAACTTTTAGCGTTGGTTCATGTTTGCTGTACGCAATAGCTGTGTCGGCATAACATGTTCCTTCGAATTTCTATCCTGTTGCATTAGCAGAAACAGAATACGGAGGTAATACGCATTAGATATCGCGTTTCGCTCGATAAATATCGCTCGCGATAGCGCTTTCGCTTTCGTATATTGTCGTAAATCGCGTTTTCGCGTTCAACAAATTTTACATTACGCGCACGCTGCAACGCGCGCTTCCGTGTGCTCGTTCCTCTTTAGTTTTCTTACTTTCACTTACATAACTGACATGTTTAAAAAAGGAGAAACACATACCGACCGATCGTTTCGCTGCAATTGAGGATCGATAGACCGCCAGGAATTATTCGATACTTTCGAGATAATTGATGATTACGATAGGAAAAATATCGGTGAGTGAAATTCTTAACACGCTTAATACTTTTGAAACGAGAATGCAGAATGCAGTGCACGAAATTAGACATGGTCATAAAGCGGCGGCAAAATTGTAGTCGTTGTTTGCAGGCTCACGCATCCGATGATGAGTAGAAGGAGCGCCGTGTAACTTTGCTAATTAACAGCACGCTGTTAATTATTGTTACAGGCACTAGGCAGAAACATAATGTTCTCCGGAGACCGTAAAAGCAAGTGAGCTTCATTTCACGTTATCGCGAGCGGAATATATGAGCGCTAATTATTGCTGCGATCAATGAAATATAAACAATTTCCAAATTGCGCGTGTCACCATCGCTCGATGCGTTAAATGCGATCGCGCGTGGTAAATAATTCGATCTTAAATAATAATTTAATCTTAAGTTAATCGACACGGGCGGGCTGTTAATTCTGTTAATCTCCCGGCGCGGAAGAGAACCGGTCCATCTTTGGGAAAGGGATCTTGATGGCCTCGCCGCGCCATTATTTCGCGACTCGTCTCGACGAGTGGCGAACGTTTCGCGAAATTTACGCGAAGCGATTAATCCTCGCGACTCGCGTCGCTTTCGGGTGTGTAACTTTCACGAGATGAAGAAGAGCTTTTTTAACTCGCAGAGAGGATTACAAATCAACGCGCGGCGAATTGAAACGCGGATATTCCATCAAAAGTGCCGAAATGCGTGACGCATAAATCCTCGCGGAAATGATCATTCGAACGCGCGTGCCTCCGCGTCTCGAAGCCTCGCTGTCATCGCGAGAACGTCCGTTTTCCAGATCCGGAAGTCGATGCTGACAGGGGAACGCACGCCACGGCCGGAGGATATTAGTATGTAAAGTAATGGAACTTGGAGTACTTCGCTTCGCGATGCGCGCTTCATCATCGCCGGAATCGATGCGCAGTCCTCGCACGTCCTCGCCGTGCCGCCATTCGTACGGCTGCATTAATGCGCGGTTGAAGCGGGCGGCGGGCCAGAGAGATAACAATTTATTACGGCGACGCTGCTTAGCGCCGTGATAAATCGCGTTGCAAAATAAAAGTGTTCATCCCCGCGCGTACCGCGCCAGAGAAAGAGAGAAGGATCGAGAGGGAGCAGCGCGCGTTTCGAATAAATTCGCGTGGCGCGACCGTTTTGCCAACCTCTTCATCGTAACCGACGATCAGCGCTCGCGACGATCAATCGACCTCCACTTGCGTTTTTCATTATTTCAGCTTAAAGCGGATTAGCGCCGCGATGATGAATCCCGCAGTCGCTTCTTGCATCGAATTCACCAAGCATTTCCTCTCGCGCGATAACCCGCGACGCGTATCCCGCGCGCGCGCGCGCGCGCGCGCGACACGCGCTTCCAGTTCTACCGATTCATCAATGTCTGGAGTTACTTATGGCCAGTTAATCCCGCGTGATAAAGTTATTTAACTGTCGGTAACCACGGTCGGTAGCTGCCGTCATTATTTCCCCGGAATATATCATTAATTCCCCGGGATGTATCGCGATAACGCGGATTATAATTCCGTACGTCTCGTTCTGCCGCGTAATCCCATTTATTAATCGCCGGCTCCCCTCTTGCGCGCACCTCGCGAAATAACCGCCGGCACCTAAACGACTTCTTAATGACCGACTGAAACTGACTCTTAATTGATTCTTAATTCCGCTTAATTTATATACAGCGAAGGACCGACAATGGAAACGCGCCGCGGCAACGTCCGGTGCAGTGTCCGCGGCGAGCAGAAGCCGGAAGCTTCCTCAAAGAACAATCGAAATCACCAGCGGTACCGGAGGGAAGGGGGGCAGTGCAGGGGATGGTGGATGGTGGTGCGCGACGCAACGGGGCAAGAAAACGCGTGCAAGAAAAGAGTAATGCGCGATTAAACAGGCGCTTTCCCCTCCCCCACCCCCATCCCCCTCCCGTTTTCAATGGGGTACCGCTTCGGAGGCGAGCGCGCCCCCGACGCAAACGCGCCTCCACCCCCCCCCCCCCGCCGMCCSCGGCGTGGTGAGCGACTGGAACTTACGCTGCCGCGAGTTTTGTTGCGGGTTTCCGTGAAATTGCTTTATAATTCCTGATTTATATCTCCCTCCGGCCGACTCCGGCGCGTCCCCCTCCCCTTCTCGCGCCCTCTTCGGCGCGGTTTTCTCCCCTGCGGTCCTGGGGACGCCGCCACCCTCCCCGGCACGCATTCCTGAATGACGTTCCTTAACGCATATTTCCTCCGGCCGCGCTTAACGCTCGCTTGGATATCACTTACCCGGATCACCGTGGCAACGGCGTCGCGGAAGCGACGTGGTTCCCCGTTTCTGCGGGGATTTTTCTGAGTCACCCCGCGTAAGCGGGGATCGGCTGAACGCGCGCGTTCTTTGTGCGCGTGTGACGTTCATATCGATTCATATGAATGGCTGGCTTCTGTCATACTCTCTGAGACGATTCGACCTCTGAGATAGCCGCGATCCGGCTAATTATTAGCTCGAGCCCTTCATTTTATTCTCGGCGAATGCAAAGGCCAATTCAACGCGAGAGAAAGGAGCTGCGCACCTTTCGATCGAGCGAACGAAAATTTTTCTCGTTTCGAGAAAAATCAAAGTCAATCCTCCGGATTACGTCGGTCGGGGCGAGCAGCAAAGCGAGATATTGCAACTAATAGCTAGATATCGCGCGATCCTACATGCTCATTCTCTCTCGTCGTTTGCAGCGCGCGATCTTTCCGCTCCGGTTATCGCTTCGTATCGCGCCGATGAATGAATCGCGCGCCGATATTACGCGGCCGATCTCTCGGAACGAATGAGCGTTATTTCACGCGCAATTAATTGATAATAACTAATATCGGCGGTGTCTGAGAGCTATCTGGTTTCGCGTTGGTAAACATAATGACGGCACGCGCGGTGCAACAATACGCGCGTTGCATTGAAAAGTCATTAACGAATTCTGGGCGAATAACGGCGCGCGATGCGCAGCGTTCGGGCGAAAACGGCCGAAAAGACTGCGAGCTGGGATTATCGCTATTGTTTATAACAAACCGAGTGATCGCGGTGGTACGACTGCGTGCGCTGCCGTTATCGATATTTGATCAGTATTGTCCGGTTCGCGCGCGATTGGATCTCAGCGAGATCTAGGCGATGCAATTACACCGTCGTGCAGCTGCACCAGCTGCGAACCGATTGCGGAGAAACCAAATTTAGACTAACATAATTGCGAACGGGTCGTTGCGGATCCCGAAATGGATCTGCGATATTTGCGTTAGCCGGATCCGAGCGTACATAGAGCGCGCGATACGCTATCGATCCCTCGCTAGTCGAGGCGCGAGTTTGGATCTCGAGGTTGGCTATTGACTTAAAAATGAATCTTGGCGGGAAACAGCCACGTCGCATCATGAAAGAATACCGTCCGCCCTTGCGACCCTTATTCATCCCTCGCGCGCCATTTTGCGAATTTGCTGCGAGGCACGGGTAAATAAACGGATAGCGCGTAATGCATACACAACGGAGGCGAGACTCCGTTGTGAAAGCGGAGGAATGAATTGTCCTCGCGATAAGCGCGTATCTCGAGCGTGATTTCTTTCGCCGAGACGCGTCTTGTTCCCGCTTCTCCGTTCTACTTCACCGGGGGCGAGATAGTCCCCCGATTTTCACCCGGAAGAGCAGGGTCCCCTAAATTGGACCATTATCTACGAACGGTACAACGATCGTCGTTGGAAGGACATCGATTGTCTGTAAACGCAAAGTGTCACCCCGGATGGAATTAAAGTCTCGATTACGAGCTCACGTTAAGTCGCGCGACCCTTGCGTCTCGAACTTTGCCCAACTTGATTCGAAGTAGGTCGCAACGATCACCGCGAGATACCTCTCGAAGAGTCGAGAGTAACACGAGAGGCCCGAATGGAAGCCGACTTGGCTCCGGGCTTCGAGAAGCATCTCGCGCTCGCACGAGCTCGAGCTTTTCTTATCCCTTGCGCAAAACAGATCCACAGCTTGTTGTAGGGACGCGAGGCAACATTCAGACAAAATAAGCCGATAATGATACCAACGATGGAGGGCGGGAGCGCGAATGCGGGGGCGCCGAGGTGATACGAGCGAGGAGGAAGCGGAATCCGCGCGCGGGACGCGCCTCAGCCGGAAGCACGGTATTGCGAATCCCCGTCGACTCTTTCCGTCGCCACCGCTGGATTCGTCCGGCAGCGAATATCGAGCGACACGAAAATGGAATATTGATATTTCGAGTATATACGGATACACGGGAGCGAAAGCGCCACGGCAGCGATACACACATAAGCGCATAAACACCGTCGCTCGGACAATTCCCCGCGTCCTCCCCTTGTCCAGCCCGCAGTTGCAGTTTCCTGTTTTTCTACGCGCGCGCGCGCGCGCGCGCGCGAGTGCATCGCCGCTATCGCGGCGGGTCGCGCGTTTCCCTCGCTATCGCGCTTCTCTCGATTTCATTTCGTGTTATTTGTTCCCGCGAATATCCAGAATAATGAACAAGCCCCCCGCGCCCAGAGCTGACCCGGCAGCTCGGCCGAGTATTTCGACGGCGCGAAATAAGACTTTTAATTCCGCCGATTCCGGACATCATAAAGATCCCGCTCGGTGATCGTTGGCCGGTAAACGCGATTAATGGACACGCAGGGAATAGGTGCAACGCTATTAGAGCCAGAGACGGCGTACAGCATCGCAATGTGCGGCAACGAGCGATATTGCAGCGAACGCGCTATCCCCTCGATCGTTCCGAACGATTTCCGATTAAGTTTCGACCCTCGTCGCACGCGTACACGCGGGATCGCGGTACCTTGGAGGATTCGCAAGATCGATGAGCACGAATTAATCACGCGGAATGATCTGTTATACGCGGCTGACGCGATCCTTTCAAAGAGCGACTGTTCCTTCACGCGTCACTTCGGGCCTAACGATGCATAGTTTGAAGCTCCTCGCGGCAGACAATCGCTATCGATTGATCTATTACGCAACGGCTCGATTATATATGAATTCGCTGTTATGGAGCCTCGTACGGTTCGAGAGCGATCGGTCGAATTGTCTAAAATACATCACGACGAGCTGTCCAGCAACGTTGACCGCTCGATTAAACGCACTGATGAAAGGCACAGTCGGCTAAATGTTCTTACGGGTCTGAATCGTCATCTGATCATCGACATATCGGTCGCCAGATCGCGTGGACGAGGTAAACGATAATCCGATAGAGAGCGAAGATCGAAGAAACGTACGACAAATCGCCGAGAAATTCAAGCGCAAGTTTCTCGAAAACTGGGCGCGATCGCTCTCGCTCCTGACCTGGATCCCCCGCGTTATTCCGTCACCCTCCTTCCCCTCGAGCCTTGTGATTCGCGAGCCGGACGGCGACGACAGATTTATGGATTCTCTTGACAATGGCGGGTGGAAGTTGGCGGATCTGCCAACGGCGAGAGCGCACCGCAGCATCCGCATCGGGCGACGCGCACGCGGGAAAACACATCCGTCCGCGGCCGCCGTCGCGGCGCATCTTCTCCGCGAGATTAGCAAAGCAAATTCGACGACGATATTCCGCGAACGGCGGAAAAGTCCGAATTTATTCGCGGCCATGCACGCAGCCTGATTAAACGCAGCGGAACGCAGCGAGCGCTCGGCGCGGCGCGATCGTCGAGAGTCGCCGCGCGCGACGCTGATACTCGGAGCGTTTCTTGATAAAGGAATAGGAAAGAGAAACGGGGGTTTCCCCGTTGGCTGTATTAATTACGAACGTCACATGCAAATCTCCTCGTTACGTTCGCGCCGTTCTCCTTGCCGCTTTTTTCCTCGCGCCTCGGAGAATATTTCAGCGTAATGCGCCACGTACCGTGCGCGTGCGCGTTTTAATATTTAACCGTTAATTAAATATACGGGCGCCCGTGCCCCGCGGATATGCCGTATTCAATTTGAGACGTCGCGACATACGTACCGGGCTCGTGCATATTCCAGATCGCTGCAGGACGTCCGCTTGCACTCTGCGAGTTTAATTAATCGTCGCGTGAAATTATGAGATCGCGAAGCGTGCGATAAATCGCTCCCGCGCCAATCAATCGTCAGTCTCGCCATCTCGATGATCGAAGATGGATCCAGCATCGGATCTGAGCATCGGAGCAACTCTCAACACTCTCAAGCAGGCGCATTCGATGAAATACGCTTGCAATTCATGTAGCTAAACTTTCTTATCGTATCATGTATCAAGATCTAAGTTTCTCTCGCCTCCAAGCGTGGATCGTCCCATCGAATCATTTTCTCCATCAATCTGCACAATCCCATAACAATCATCGCAACAATCCCGTGTAATCTAATGACGATCCCCGGACGTTCCTTCGTAACAGCTAACTCCGATAATCCACCTTTCTGCATACTGAAGAGAACAGCGGGAGGCGTGGGGAGGAGGAGAGGGGGGGGGSGGGSGGCGGCGGCGGCGGCAAACCGTGAGAACCGTTCCTCCTCTCTCGCAAATCCGCTCACAATTGCCATTCCTGGTTTCGTACGTCGCAGCTTGACGATTCTTCCACAGCGCGGTAGAGCATTTCCCAGGTCTGCCGGTACACCGGGCTGATGCACGCGATTCGTTAAACATTCAGGAAAGTCATACGCAACACGCGCGGAGCTTCTTCCTTCCTACGACACCCCTGAGAATTACACACGGCACGCAGGACCGTCGCGGTACTGATGGGTTAAAGAGAAAATTCATCTTTGATATGTGCGTCCTCGTAAACGCTCGTCTCCCTCTTTAGCTGTCCTTTCTCTCTCTCTCTCTCTCTCTCTCTCTCTCTCTCTCTCTCTCTCTCTCTCTCTCTCTCTCTCTGGCATGCAATTTTATTGCGTCACTAACTCGTCCCTCGAAACACCGGGAATTCGTGCAGTGAAATTAGTTGAGGGGAAAAGAAATGACCAGCGCGTGCCTGGGAGCGCTGACCTGGCTTAATCGCCAAACTTTGCCTTCTTCATCCTTCCGTGTTCTATTTCCTACATGGCTTTTTTTCTTTTTTCCTCCCCCTTTTTTTCCTTCCGTCTTTTTTTTTTTTTTTTTATTTTCTCCACTGATCGAACTATCAGCGTGGCGCGCTGCAACAAAGGCTGGCGGCGTATATTCCGCGAAACACGATATTTCAATTAAACCTATCGTGATTGGGATAAAGCTCGCTCGTTCTGCGCCATGACCGTGCCAATAAAACGAACGCGATATTGGGTGCTAAGAAACGAGTACGTTTGATGATGAACACACAGCGAATGGAAAATCGACGATATATAAAATATTTCATATTGTTTTTATTTAATTTTCGTATCTGGGACGCGCGCGCGTACACGTTACGTTCTGTTACGTATAAAAAGCACTCTGAATATTTTTGTAACTTAATATTTTATAATACTTTTATCCGCGCTTTTACTAGATTTTATACGTACGCCAGATTCTTTTGTCGATAAAACGGCCGGAAATGATTTGACTGTTGCACGTCGTAATACATTTTTAACGCACGATATTTCGTGCAAAATATTCATCGAGAATATTTTTTCCCCGCGCATTATCTGCGAACTCATTGATAAATTTCGCGTCAACTTCTCCCCGAGCGCGTCATGTATCAACCATGACAATCTTACTTTATGGCGGGAGCTGTCCCGAAGGCGCAATAAAGTTACGGCCTCTTAAAAACTTATAACGAGCAGCTCACACGTGATATCTTTATTTAATTATACTCGGCGGACATGAGTCCGAATACATTTTCCCGATACGGAAAATAGTTACAAGCCAGCGGAATCTTCCATCGTTTAGCGAGAAACAATTAGAAATTTCGCGGAAAGGAACACACGTGTGAGAGGGAAAGGGATACTTTTGCCAAAGTCTGAAATCTACGAAACACGAAAATGCACATCGCCTACAAAAGCGCGCGAGGTGTAAGCGTAAAAATACGAGTTTGTGAGGACGATCGCTGCACAACAGGATCCGAATTGCGGTAGACCGAAAAACGATAGACTTCAAGCGCGGTTAGCCCTTATTGTAAGATCAGGTAGTATCTGCAAGAGGGAAGTAACATCGAAGACGGTCGACCGAGAGGCAAAGGGATGAGGAAATCCACTATCAAAGTAGATGTTTCCCCGGCGTGCCGTACGTTTCCTTCGCTGCTCTTCTGCCGAGCAGAAGAAAGAAAGAGAGAAAGAGAGAGAGAGAGAGAGAGAACGGTTCAGTGAACAGCTGCTTACGATTTCATAACCGCTTCATAGATTCAATGGGAATGCAACGTTCCATCAGACTATGATATTTGTTCCGGCTATGGAAAATCAGATACCCCGCCCTTCACTCTTCCCTCCCCTCCACTTTGCACGGCCGAAAAGATGGTCCAAAATATGCGTGGCAAGTCCTTGCTCTTTCCTTGTCCAGTTTTGGTCTCCTTTCTTGTTGAATGTTTGGATCCGTGACGCGCTGCTTGCGCGGATAAAGAAGAGGATTGTCGATTGATCGATCCGGGGAAACAAAAAAAGGGAGCCCTTAGTCCTTAATTTAAAGCTGTTAACGTCTATTCGTCAGCGATTAGCGTGATTTATCGCGGATCATTTTCGTAGGATCTTCAACTGCAGGTTTCCCGATTAAGCGCGCGCCGCGGAGCCCGGCCGGCCGGCTCGAAGATTAACGATGAGAGCCGTTAAGAAAAGCGGAACACCCGTCCGGTCGGAAGTTCTGTTCGTGACACGCCATGTCGTTTGCAATCCTTTGATTTCCGTGTGCTGGTATCCGGCGCACGCTACATTCGAATTAGGCTAATAATCGCCGTCCTGCTGCTCCTTCGAGAGGCACGTTCACAGATCGCCGTGAAACTGCGGAATCGCGTGCGTCTTCGATTCGCGAAGCACCCTCGCCGGTAGTACACAGGTCTGAGGGCTGACCGCTCATTTTAGGGGCGAATGTTGCTCCCGCGCATAAACACGAACGGAATAAACATATAGCGTTCAGATGCCGCCGTTTTCATAGGAAACTCCACGATTAGTCGCACAGTAATTAACTGTACCTCCCGGGAGGACTCAAATGATATCGAATGCGCGTTTACGACAGGCTTATCCAGCGATAAGAACGCGTCGCGTTTGATATATCTCTCGTGTCGATTACAGCCTCCGCATCTAACGGCCGCATCGCTTCGTTCGCCGGTCCGAAGGCTCTATAATTTTCTGTTAAACCACTCTGATTACGTTCGCGTGTGTGCTTGTTGCTCCGGCTTTATATTCGCGCGAGCTGTGCTACAGGTGCATGGGTCACGAGACCTTCCCTGATAACGTGGCATTCGGTTCGCCTCTCAGCCCGAGAGGCGCGGGTTTAAGCTACGAGCGATCGTTGCCCGTGGAATACTTAATCTCGGATAAACTTTGCCGGCCGCACTCAGAGCGGAAGGAACGGCAGACAGATTGCTCGAAGCGCACCGAATGCGCCGCGGTAATAGTGAGTTAGTACCGCGAAGATACTTTACGAGATAGTTGAAATTAATTACCGCGACGTCCAATCGTGCTCGTGCTCGCTCTGGATCCCCCTCGCATACTCCGCTTTCCACGATTCGCGATTTTATTCAGCCATCAAGAACACGGCCGTTGATTTTCCAGACGTCGGTCCATCCACGTTCAAACGGAAGGAACGGAGGCGACACGAATGGAAACATCGGGGACTGAGAATTCAATTAAACGAATCTTCGGGAATTGCCGTAGATCTCAGCGGTTCCTAGAATTCTACTTGGGAAGAGTTCCAAAATGGCACGTGGAACAGATGGCTCGAAACAAAAAAGGGCCAATAGACACATGAGATATGTCCAGATCTTCGCAGAATAGAGCCGGATCACGATCCAACGCCTGAGATGATCCACTGCCTAATGGGACATGGACCATTTGCAGCGATTGAACCAATGACACAAATGAAAGAGAGCGATAAATGCACGTGTAGCAGCGAGCAGACAACGAAGCAACTTTGAGAATCATGCCTAAAGAGTGAACTTAAATCTGCACAACACGGAACCGAATTTGACAAAGATATTACGGGACAAAGACAAACGTAAAGAATTCCAACTTCCTTTGGGAGATGGAAAGGAGATGGAAAAGCGACTAAAGGACGAAGAAAATCAGTGCAGAACTAGAAATGCGGACAATAGATCCGCATGATGAATAGCAGGTTTTTAGTTTGTTAAATTCCAACACTATCCAAAGGCGCTCGAGTTAAACTGTCGGACGACACAGTTGGCTGATAGGTGAACGCGAATGCACAGGTTGTCTATGCCGGACATCTTCAGATGTTGAAGGGATATAAAGACAAGAGCGCAATATAGCAATCTTCCTGGGAAACCAGCGGCAGGGGTTTTCCTGGAAAGCAAAATGCCAACTCCACAAACCATCCAGAACAACAGCAACGAGTACAACAAACCTGGATAGTAAAATAAGATTCAAAAGCGCCTCGCGGAACCATCGGTAGCAAGACTGAAGAACAAATGGAGTAGAAAAAAAAAAGAAATTCTACTTGAAGAATTCTGCATGCGGCGCGCCATGAGAACCGCCTCGTCTCACGGCAATGCGTGGGAAAAAATGCCAGCGACAACGTGTAAACCGCATGCACGACGCAGTTACGTGTCGCAATTACATACAAATTGCCGCGATGCGTTAGAGATATTTCGCGCCTCGCGCGAAATGGCAGAATTCGCGTAATAACGCGCGTATGGCGGATTTATATGGCGGCGCGCGTCTGGTCAGCGAGCAAATTAAAATCCTGTTAGGGCATAATTGTGCAATCACCGTGACGCCAGAACGGGGATGAATGAGCGGAAGTACGAAGCGTTTGAAAACTAACAATCTCCACTGTCGGCGAACAGCGCCGCAATCGAGTGGTCAAAAATTCATGGCGATGATATCGCCACGGTAATAAGTTCACCCGGCGAATTACAACGTCCGTGTCACTCTTCATGATCTGTTGCTTTTGCTATCAGCAGAATTGTCAGCAGAATTGTTTCGACATTACGCTACTTATCGCGTGAACGTAATCCAAATGCGTTGGATCCGTGTTAGATCTTGATTCAGCATCCCGTGTTATCTCGGTTAGATTCCACGTGCGTTAGATGAACGCGAAAAGGGGGATCATGAAATTCGAGCGTGTTGGTCGCTGAAGCAAGGCTGCAATCTCGTTTTCATTATTTCGCAGCTTCGCAGAAATGTCAGGTGACGGAAAATCCTGAAATGTAAACCCCGGTGCGGCGATTCAATTTCCCCGACGTTTTAGCGGATTAGACGTAACCGTTCACGGGAACGCGAGTATTTATGCGAACACGGAATTCCGTGGACGCGAGAACATGCCACCACCGTTGACCGTTGAAGAATGGTCATAATTGCAGGAACCTTTCATTAACAATTTCGTCGAGCGATTACGAAGTTAACGAGATGCCGTTTCCGCGAAGCTGGTTACCCTCTCGCGCTCTTGCTCTCCTTTCCCCTCGCCTTTCTTCTGTTCTTTCTTACCTTCCGGCAATCATTTCCGCTTTTCTCCGTGGAAAGGGCCACGCGGAGACAGGTGCGGAATGCCGAATGGAGGCCTTTTCATTGGAGCTCCCCGCTGAAAATTGATTTCCCTCATCCTTCCCGAACGCCCTTTCAAATTATCGTGTGAAAAGCTCACGGCAAAGCTCGGTCACTTGGCGTGATTTTGCGCGAAACTTTTCCAGCGACCGGCAGATCGCTGGCAACAAACAGGATGCGCTTCCGCTTCGTATTTTTCGCGATCGACTGCTTCGGCTGTTTTGCTCGCGGTATAAAGCGAACTTGCGGAACAATTACTTACGCCCGGTCGTGTCAATGATTGTTTGACCTCGCGAATGCAGAGCCGCGTTGAACGGCCGCGTCGAACGTGCTAAACGTTGCCGAAGAGTTATCGCGCGCTCTGTCGACCGATGAATTCGATGGGCACGGCATTTTCGCGAAATTCCTTGCCAACAAATAATAAAATATTCGCGCCGCGAGAACGTGATTATTCAATTCACCGTATTGAACCCTGTTGAAGCAGTGCGGTTGTTTATGCTTAAGATTAAACGTAGCTTTAATCAACTCATCGCATATATCGCACGCGCCTGGAGGCGCATTTCTGATTTTTCTATGCACGTGCACGGACTTGCAACGGAAAAATGCAATGTATTGCGACTGCCGATGTGTGCGTGCAAGAATAATTAGCTCCGGAGGATCGATAATGCGAAATTTGTCCGTTACGCGAAATTTAACGCGTCAATTTGAGTGCCTTTCAAAGGCAAAGGACGCGGAAGTGCAGTTCGTTAAAGGAACCAGTTGCCGCTTTTGGCAGGTACATCCTGCATTTCATGAAATTGATTCTGCGGTAATCCGCGATTGAATTTAGAATCTCTAATCCGTGACTAATTAGTCGAACGGTTTAAACGCATTTCCTGCGATACATCCGCGAATTCCGATAGTTGAAAGGTTCGGCCGTAGTTTCGGGATCGATGCAGTCTTTAAATAATTGAGACCTCTGGGACAGCCGGAAGCAAGGGAGTCATGCAACAGGAAAGTAGAGCAACTATCCGCTATACGATAAATCGACGGATTCATTTACGCGCCACGATAAATCACTTAATTATCATCCGCGCGCGTGGCCATCACTTTTACTCGCCGGGATCTCCGTGAATTATCCGCTAACGGTACATCTGTTACGTCCAATTGAATTCTAGAAAATACTTGGCACCCCGCAGAGGAGGTGAGGAGAAACCGCGCTATCCGTCCTCGTGATAATGGTCACGCGACACCGAGATAATGGACCTGACGATTTGATCATATTTAATGAAATATTACGTTACGCCGGAGAATGACGGGAGAATTCCAGAAATTCGATACGCCGCTCTACGTGAGCGTACGTACGTTTCAGAAATTCTAAAACAGCCCGGCCCGCCTACGGTAACTCGCTCGTAGGTGGCTCGTAACTCACCTTGACGTGGAATCTATGCTGACCGGATTAAATTAATTCGCTTCGTGCTCGTGTATGTATATAATGGAACGACAGCCGAGGTAGACGAGGAGAGAGAAAGGGACATAAGACGTCGATGTATCGATTTCCGTGCATCGTCCAGAATTCGAATCACGGGATAGGGACCTTTCCGCGAAAACGAACGGACGCGCGCAACAACATCCGAGTCGCTATCAATTTAAGAGAGATCGGCGCACGGGTTCTTATCTCGCGTTAAATTGTTATTATGCATTAGGTGATGCGATCGATCCGGCTTCTCGGAGAGCAAGTAAGTTCGCTAAACAGATTACGATACTTAATCCCCTCGGCCACAGACATCGTCAGTTGTCGAATAGTTGCCGATTATGCGGTCTGGCGGTGTAGATGACTAGCATCACGCCTCGGAGAAACGGAATCACGTTATTACGGAGGGAAAAACGCTGTAGTCAAAAACTGATGTAGTATCGCTGCTTCTAAGCACGCCAAAGTGCGATTGGACATGCGTTGATTACGCAATCAGGGTATTATTGATTACATGGTTAATCTCGCGTCAACGTGCCCGTTAACGTAATCTCAAAGAGATTTGCGCATCCCACACGTTCGTCCAAAATGTAGGGAGACGTTGAAGGAACGGAGGTGCCAGGGTTCATCCGTCCAAGGATAGAATCTGGCGTAAGGCAGAGCTCTCGAGCTCTCATGGTAGATGCGTATCATGAAATTTGATTAGCAACGTGGCAGATCGTTTAGCCTTGAGAGTACAGGTTCTTTGAGGGAAGGACTTTCTCTCGGCGAGCACGACTCTTCGCGGCGAGTTCTCTCCCTTAGCGCTCTGTCGGTTAGGCTGTTATTCGGTACACGGAGGGTATTGCGTGCTGGAATCACAATTCCACCGTCGTTCGACAGTGCGAGTACCACAGGCGCTATAAAAGAGTCTCCGCATCGTACGTGCTAGGATTCGTGGTCGCGAGAGTGCCGGAAATGAATTGGCGGTAAGCCCCTTTTATCTCGCGGTCGGTGCATTGCTTCCGAAATACGCGAGCGTACTCGGCGAATCGATAATTATAATGCCGAATCTTCTCATGCGCGCGACACGTGGGGATTAACGAGTCGATTGCCCGGGAGTACGAGAGGTCAGCCGCGATTACGTTGATTACGAGCGCGCAGCGAGCGGAGTTTACTGACATCGCGGCCTCGTTCGCGCGAGCGGAAATTCAAATGCGCAAAAAGTAGACAAGAATCTCGCCAAGTTCCATGCGCGTCACCGACTCTGGCCTTTGAGGCAGTGCATCGCGTGCCTCGTGGGGGAGGTTTCGTGCGGGGGATGAGAGGAGATAAAAATAACCGCGACAAGGAGATGAGCAGGGCGAAGAAGTGGAGGAGGAGGGGGGGAGAGGAATATAGAAGGAAATAAAGCAGGGAGAGAGGAGAGGCTCGGTGACAGCGGTCGACTATTTCCAGCCATTTCGAATCCATTACCGCAGTTCCATCCTTCTGTGCCTGGAGTCGACTGCGGAGCAATGCATCATCCGTAAGTGAAGCCACGGGCCGGCGATCGTTCCGAAACTCCTCTGTTACCCGCGCTTCTTCCGCTTCCTCTTTTTTCATCCCCCGCCGAGTTCTTCTGGCCCCGTCCTTCCCCTCCCCTCCCCCCCCCGCCCGACTCCCCTTTCCCGTGGCAAACGAAGAAACGCCGGAGGGAGTGTAGGCATACCACCACCCTCGTCCCACGGCGGCTCTCACGAACTTATAAATCAAACCCGGCGAACAAATCGCTACGGAGATCCCACGGCGGTTCCGCCAGCTCTTCTTATTCCTCTCCTCTCCCCTGCTCTCCCCATCGCTCCATCTGCGTTTTCCTCTCTTTACAAGACTCTTATCGTCGTCCATCTCGCGCGCATCTACCCTCGGTGCACGGAGGTCGTGCAGCCTCGTCGGGATCAGCGAGACGTCCCCGTGAAAGAAACAGCGGTCCTGCTTGGCTTTCTCAATCCTAAGTTAGTTTGAGGCCCGTGAAGGTCCGTTTCCAACGACGGAGTCGATGTTCGGATGCTCGAGAGAAGAAGCGCTAATTGTCGCCGCTACTCGCGTCCACACGGATGCGGATGTTTGCCATTTTTCCGCTCCGTGAGCGTTAAGGTCTCGTTCGATGTTGTTTTACGCGCTTCCCAGATCTGTTTGATCTTGCTGCCAGTATTCCGATCGTGAGGATCGGAGTCTTACGCGCGAGAGGAAGCTTTCAGATTCGATCACTTGACACGAAAGCAGCCGGGAACGACGATTGGATTTAATCCGCCCTGCACAAGGGCTGAAGAAAACGATCTGACTGCATTCTTCGATCCTGCCTGAATTCACGAATTAAAAGAAATTCTTTCTGTCCATTGGAAAAATTACTTCCGACACCTTTCTCCTCCAAAGTCATATCGTGTTCGTATTCGCATTCGTTCGAGAGCGCCATTCATGCATCTTTGGATCATGCGAATGGCTTTCGGTCTCAAGAAAGATGTTTCAAACTATCAGATTTCGTGTCTTAAAAGAGCACAAGTAACATTTGAAAAGTGACAACGTGCTTTGCTGATCTTTGCTGCTTAAGGCAGATAATGTTATTTGTATGGGAATATATCTCCTGGTGTATATTATTAATTTACTTAAATTTAGAATTTTGAATTTTCAGGAATCATAACACATTAATCTATTATTTCAAAAATCGTTTCCATCATTTAAAGTATAAAGTATATCGGCACAATGTTACGAAGTCTCATTAAGAAATCGGGATATGAGCAACATAGTCAGAATAACATCAAACTCACTTTCGAAAGCAGAACGACAATCATGAAGAACAATATTTGCGGCATCTTAAATGTTTGTGAATTTCCATAATAAATTGTTATAAGACAACCAGTCCCGTTGTGTATACAGAGGGAGCGTGTGAGGGAAGCGAGCGCTGTGTCAAGATAACGAAGTTTGAATATTTTGCAATGCAAGTTCGGTAAATGTTCACGAACAGCTGTCGCTCGTATACATCAGCGCGATTCTGAAACTCAAAATATAATACAGAAGCAACTTCTTCTCTTCCCCCCCCCCCTCCCCTCCCATAATTCCCATTGTACACAACGGAATCGCTCGTGTTCTGGAAGCGCGTTGTAGCAAGGCGCAACAGTTATTTTTACATCAAAAAAGGGAAAGACAAAGAAAAACGTGACAGATAATTCATCGTGCGTTGCAGCTGTGTGCGTGTATGTACCTTGGACTCATCCCGGAAACACGCAGAAGTTATCACAGAGAAAAGAGGAAACATCCGTTTCGAAGGGAGAGAGAGAGAAAGAGAGAGAGAGAGAGAGAGAGCGTTCCATGTGCCATGTTCACTCTTGAATAATTGTTCGAACACGAGAAGAGAGACCTTCTTGTGTATCGAGAATCCCTGGTAGGGGCCATGTCCCGATTCGAACATGCTAGCATGTCATTCTTCGTATCGGCCTGCCCGAATATCTGCCATTCGGGAGCAGACCTTGAGCGAAACTATGGCGCGCGCAGTCCGACCCAACTTTGATTGAGGCTACAATTCTAACTCGACTAATTGGCAAGAACAGATATCTTTGGAGAATTGCAGCCGGCTGATGATACAACGGTTAGTTAGTTAACGCCAGACGGCGAGCATGGCGGGTATCCCGCGTCACGTCAGGCTCGGTAAACACGGCCAGGCGACCGTAACTTCTTGGGCATGCTGTTGAGGCGCACGGTGTAACTTCCTGTGTGACAACTAGGAATCAGCAATCAATCCAGACGTGCATGAATGTCAATAGAGGTCGCGTCCCGGGACTGCGAGCGGTCATCGCGATTCGCAGCCAATGCATCGCGGCATGCATTATTCCGAGCAATCTGCGAAGAACCCTCCGTGCCCAGCCTGGTCCCGCAGACTGGATTTGATCAAATCGATCTTGCGACGATTACGGTGCGGATGCATTACGCGTGTTTATCTGGATATGCGGGATCGCGATATGGTGAATCCAGCCGGAGGTTGGACGGATTTACCGTCACCTCGCGGCATAAATCTCCCCGAGACTGTCCTAATTAGATCGTCAGCAAGCTCGGCGAGCAGCAGTGCGCGCGTTTTAATGCACCGCGTGGGTTCATGATGCTTCCGGATCCGGATCCAGCAAGCCACGGCTCCTTTGGGGCTCGGCGGCGCGCGGCGAAACAAGTTACTCAAAATAATGGCGAAAGTTCCGCCGGCGGATTTATTATCGGCGATAGAGCGCGGATTCGGCGATTCGCGTGGAGCGAATGGCACTCCTCGCGGATGCACTCGCGTCGCCAATGAGCCGAGGACACGCGGTCCCCTCTGACTGCAGCTTCCGGAGCTCGAACATTATCTGCGAGACGCGAATCCTGGCTGCTCTTCCATCTTGACTGGATATCGTGCCCTTTTATATCCCCTTCTTTTCTTAACCAACGTGCGGAAGTTTGGTGATTCTCCCTCTCTCTCTCTCTCTCTCTCTCTCTCTCTCTCTCTATCTGTCTGCTCCTCCTCGGATACGGATCTGCGAGCGGCGTTTCTCTTTTATCTGCAGATGATTTGCAGATCGCGCGAGCCGAACGAACGGGGCGCATCGCATAAAGCAGCGATAATGCGTTATTTGCAGCGCGACGATCATTCGTCGCGGATGAAGTTCCATTGGAAGGAAACACGATGAGCCTTCCACACAGGCGGGGKATTATTCATGAAAGGCTCCTCGATAATGAGTTGTTAAGTGCGCTCGTAGTCGTGGCACAATTGCGGTCGATTCTTGAATGCGTCTCGAATGCGCCGATGATTCCAATAATCTCCGCGATGGCACCGCCGCGCGTGCTTTGAAGTCGCTCATCGTCGCGTTATCACGTGCAATGGATTATTATGGAAGTTTGAATAGTTTCAGAATCCTTCTGTCGCGCGGATGCGCGCGCGCGTTTCTTTCCACGGCGCGGAATTGCCGAATTTAATTAATCTGTTATCGGAAGCCAAAGACTCGAAAGTGTCTAAAGACTCTAAAGTTCCTTCTCCAGCATCAGGAAATGCGAAAGGCACGGCGATCGTTGGTGGCAGCGGAAGGTATTAAGGTATTTACAATTTCGTCCAAATAAAATTGGGATTGTTACAATCTTTTAGTGATGGATTAAAGTTATTAAGTAAAGAGAGGGATAAATTGATTTATGAGACTAATTTTATAATTTATTATATTTGTTCTATAATATTAGTTATTTTTATATTAATATTTTGGTTACTTTTGCCTTGGGTTACTAATCTTTATTGTAGGAATTACTCTATATTAATTATATTTGTTTTAATGAAATTGAGTGGGTTTATAATTATAATAATTGGATGGAAAATCTAATCCTATTTTAATGGGGGCAATTCGATTTATTGCTCAATCTATTTCTTATGAAGTAAGTTTTTTGTTGATTCTTTTTAGGGTGATAATTTTAAGAGAAAGTTATTCTTTAGTTGATTTGAAAATTTGACAATTATATGCATGGAATATTGTAATTTTAATACCAATATTTTTTTCTTTTTTTATTAGTATTTTAGCGGAAATAAATCGGAGGCCTATAGATTTGGTTAAGGGGGAGTCTGAATTAGTTTCTGAATTTAATATTGAATATTTTGGAATTGGAATTTGCTTTAATTTTTATTGCAGAATATGGTATAATTATTTTTTGTTGTTGTATTAGTTTATTTTTATCTACTAATTTAATTTATTCTAATGTATTGGCCGGCGCGTCCGTTCAAAGCTCGAAGCTTTGCGAAACAACGAGACCCTTCGCCCCCGGGATTTCAACAAGCAGGAAGCAAACAAATATGCACGAGGCTCGCTCGCGACAAATGCACCGGAATCGGAAGTCACATCTCGATTTTTCGCCGCCCCGATCCGGCACAAGGCGGACGTAAAAATGTCGATGGCGTTAACGAACGTGAATTGGCGATTTTTATTTTCCAACCCTTGGCCCTCGTCCAGTCGTGCGCTGTTTTACGCGCCTCCCCTTGCACAGCTCGTTCGACAGTGTCGTTAGGAGAGACACAGATTGGATATTGGATTTCGCGTGCGACTTCCGTCCCTCGACGTGAGGGATGCTTTTTTGTATCCCGTACGATCATCCGAGGATACGTAATTATTAATTGGCCGGTCATTATATCTCCGACGACGGAGCGCCGTTCGTTATGGGTTTTTGTTTTGCGCGCTTATCCGTGTAATCACCGAAACACGCTCCATCGCTTCACCTGTGAAGACGGATTACAGATGTGTATGTGTGCGTGCCGAGTACGCTCTCTTCTTGGTCGAACGGCAATCTCGTTAATGGGTTTGAGGGTAGAAATCGCGAGCCTGAATTATTACGTTGATAACGAACGAGTGAGAAATGACATGAACCGCGTTATCCGATGCTGACGCGTTCGCCAGCATGACGGTTTAACGATCATCGGCGAATAACCACGTGCGATAAGTACATCGAGACGCGTGATTTATGAATATCACGCAATTGGTACCCGTAAGATAATGACTGTCAGATGATAACAGATAAAAGCAAAGCGCGTTCGGCTTGAGATTTTTATTAAAGTTTCGCGAATGATTGTACGAGCAGCTAAGATCTTGATGATCCTCGAACGAAAAACCAATTGGATCAGGATCCTCGGAGCGAAATTTGAACTATTAATTAGGAGAACAGATTCCAAAGAGATCAGCGAAACAAACGACAGCTGTTCGCTTGTGTAAGCGCGCCTATCGATTCGCATCGTTCTTACAAGCTCGATGGAAATATGCTGAAAGTCGGCATAAATCCGCCGCATAGCAAGGCGGATATAAAGGCGGAAAAGGAATCTCACTCGACGGTATTCCGCACGGATGCAGTCAATCCAAAATGCAGCTACTTTGCTATGCGGCCGCACGCGCGCCTATGGATACACTTGTCGGCACGCTGTATCGATTCTCATCGATTCGCGAACAGTCCAAGGGCGCGTTACGATTTTGCCTCTGATCGCGATCGACAACGAGATGCTTCCGAGCGATTCGAACACACGCGAAAAAATTGTTGTTATTAATTTGCGAAGAGTGACATGAATCGCACAAGCGATTCTTTGTGCCGAACGTTAAGAAAATTTAAGTATTGATGTATTTATTTGTGCAAACATCCTTCGTCGATTACTTATCCATCCTTTATCGATGAACCGAATAAATGCTTTCCTTGGAACCGATTATTATACCAGCATTATGAAAAATTCATGGGGATGCAATCTTAAGGGCAGTCGAACATTAAAACAGCTTTCTTTTTATGCATATTGACGTGGAATCCAATGTGACGCGGTAACGCGAATTATTAAGGTGCAAATCCGACGCCGGCAGAGCAGTAGCATTAACTCGAGGCGCAAAGTACATTAATTTCATTAACAAACAGCTGCTCTATACTTGTAAGCGCTATACTATACTTGTTTTTCCTCTAGATATTCCTCCAAGAATTTCTTCCAAATAACATTGCATTTTTCTCTCTTCCGTCAACGTTGATGCGTTAGCGCAACAAGGAGGACGATTTTTCCAGCTAATTCGGCGATTATTAATCGTACACGACGAACAGATAAACGAGAAGTGCCTTTGAACGTGAAAACGCATTCGCTAAAATTCTGTAGACATTCCAAAGTTCTCAAGAATATTTGCTTCTTATAGCGTTCCGTTAAAATGACACGCCTCTCGCCGAGCTTTCCTGCGCTTTTATGCAAAGTCCATTGACGAATCTGCGTTTCGAAACATTTTCGGGACTTTATACGCACTCTACGTGCGCGGGATATTTTCGATGCGGCGTATGACAAACGTTTCAATCGAAGATCGAATGAACGCACAATAGTGGTGCTCGATGCACGCCCAAGCATATAAAGTTTAAATGCATGGTGCAGCGTATCGACGAAACAAGTATTTGTTTTTCAATGGATAGTGCCATCGGTCAGATAAACGGGATGCAGCCGAGGAGATTTGTTAAGATTTGATATTCGACGTTTCGCCACCGGGCTGCAGTTTTACAACGTTTATCCGAAATCTGTCGCTGCTCGTATAAAAGCCTCTCTCTGAGCGCTCTCCGTTGTTTAAAAAATATAGGACAGGAGTTTCCGATACAGAGCGGTGCCTGGCTCGGGTTACCGGCGTTACGACTAATCAAATGACGTGATAAACAAGCTAGACAAGGCAAACTGCAAACAGCATTTGTCCATCGGACGTCATCGAACTCTGTGACGGCTTTCTTTTTTTTTCTTCCTTTTTTTTTTCTTTTTTTCTTTCCCTCTCGCGTGTCCCGTAATAGATGTTACCATTCGCGCGTTTCGTTCTTTCGGGGGGGGG